>SNQJ01S0149915.1:11919-29011 GCA_010110895.2 Picea sitchensis | reverse complement strand
GTATTAACAAAGAATAATTTGGTTCAACAACCTCAAAATAAATGCAGTTCAATTCAGAGAAGTATTTAAACCTCCATGAAAAGATACAAGGAATTAATTGAAATTTGACTACCTTCATGTTGGGATAAAAATGGAAATTTTATTCAGCAGGAAGCATATAAAGATATGCTAATAAAATCAAGGGATGATATAGCTAAATTTCAAGATATGGATGGTGTTTTGAAATGTCAAACTATTGTCTGCAATTTAATAGATGATTTTCATTTATTATGGAAAATCAAAACTTTATTTTTTAATATTCCATCATATGATAGATATATGGAACTTGATATAGCTTCCAAAAAAATGGTTAAAGCCTAAAGAAAAAATACCTGGAACTAGACAAGCTCACAGATTGTTAGGAAATTGTGCCTAATGTATTGTGATTTATACTCTATTATATACATGCATGTACTCTCTTCTATACATGCCTATACTATGTTCTATAAGGGAAATGCAAACCGTAACTTGGTTTTAAAAACAAATGCTCAGTTGTTGGGTATTTCATCATCACCTGTCCTTCTTGGATTCATGGTTAATCATTATAATGGTGTACAAAGAATTTACAAAATAAAGAATGACATATTAGGATGTTTATGGAATAAAGAATGATAGTTTTTTTTCTTTTATGAAAATATGGTACATATGGCCTTTTTCAGAAAAGGTATGTCTTTAGACAAATTATGTGCATATGAATGGTGTTCATTAGAAGATGAATGAAAATGGATGTTGATACATTATATAAGATGGATGTTGACACCATAACTTCAACCAACCTCTATTATTGTTTTTATAATTTAATTAACTTGTTGTTTTGTTGATATATGTAGTTGTCCATAGTTGATGTTGACAATGTCGACAACAATGATGAAATTTTTGAATCCATGGACTGGAGGGAGACAATTAAAAAGGTTGTGAGAAAGGAAAACAAGGAACTTATTGCATTGGGTAGGTATGAACCAATGGAGGAGAACAAAGAAATATGCATATTTTGTATGGAAGATATACAATGATATGGGGTAAGTGTCATATTTTAAAAATGTTGTTTATCACATATATATTATTTGTTGTTACCTTCTTATGTATGAATGTTATATGTTTTGTATGTACAAAACCGCATATTTGCACACACATTCTTTCTTTTATTTAACTTTAAATTTTGTTTTGTTGCTTTCTATGCATGAATCATACTATGCCACTTTCAATTATTTTCTAGTAGATAGATTGGGTATGGGGAATTGAGAGTGATGTGAGGGGGGAGGGACGGGCCAAATGAGATTCCACCTTCACATGGTTGGCCATGTTCAGTAGAGAATAAATTAATCTTGAAACCAATAGAATATCATTCATGTATTCCACTTTAGTCTTTCTAGAATTTTGTACATGTTGATATGTCTGTTTATTTATTTAATTATTATTCAATCATATAACAATTTATTCTTTGATGATTTCTACAGGTCTTCGCAATGGAAATGAAACTAACAACTAGCCTATGTGTGATGTGTTTGTACAAGATCCTACATCATTGAGCTCATGGACACAGGTAGTTAGTACTCATTTTTCCACTTTAGTTAGTGTGTGTGTACACTGCACAGTTGTCAAAGATTCATGTATATTTCAACCCTTCACTAAATTATAGGCATAAATCACCCTCGTATATAGTCTTTAGGATTTACAGCAAACACGCAGTCCTGTAAATTGTAACTTGTAAATTACCAACAAAATACATGTGTTTTTCTTCCTAGGGCATGCATTTTTCATCATGCCCTGTTTTCATGCATTTTTATGCATTTTTTTGCATTACAAGGTAGATTTTAGCTTTTATGCATAATAAAGGGTTTTAGGTTTCAAAATGCACAACTAAAGTACAAATAGATATGAAATGATAAAACCCAAACTCCACAATTTGAACCACTCAATTTGATCTAGATTGGATCATTATATTATTTTTCATCTATGTCGATGCTTTTGGAGTGGAAAAAATTGGAGGAATCAACTTGCAAGGTCATTTCAGTGGCAGGTCCAAGTTTGGAAAATTGGGTCTGGAACCTTCCAGATCCATTTTGAGAAATTAAACAGTGTCCACAAGCTAAGTACACCCCTTTGAATATGTTCTACACTCTGATACCTTTCCAATAGTGCAGACAGTGCATCAACCAGAGTTTGTATGAAAAAATTATGTCTCTCATAAGTTTAACTATCATATTGGACACCATGGTACAAGAGGATGCCACGTTAGCCACCATTAAGCATGCATATTGGGATATCCATTTGAAAATTTTCAAGAATATTCTAGAAGGTTCAAAACCATACCACAATTGATGGTTGAGGAAGTCAAAAACCTACCCCTAGATGGCTATCAAGTTATGTTAAATATTTGGCCACTAGGAGGAGAAGGGGTTCCATTCTATGTTATTGTATTTTGTTCCATAGCAAAGCAGAACAAAAGGGAGTGGGAAATTAGAGAGCATAATAGAGGGGGTTAATGTTCTATAGCATCCTAACATGCCACAAGTCTCAATTAACTCCATATAGAGTACCTTCTCCTTTGTACATGTATTATTTCCATAACAGAGAAAAGAGATCAGAACAACCTCACCTTCTAGCTAGGTTTTCTCTCATAAGGGTTTCCCAGAGAAAATATTTGTGTTATCTTGTGAACGATGTGTGATTGTACTTAATTGTTCTTTATTTTCTTTATTTTATCTTTTTCATGCATAAGCAAAAAATCAGTAACTAAATATTCTGGAATCTAAACGAATTTAACCTTCATACTATAGATTTCAGTTTTATTTATCATATATGTTGTGATGATTATTCCAGTGGAATATACACGAAATTTATAGATCATATTGGTATCAGAGAAGGTTTTTCTTTTGGGAATTTGTGGGAAGTTGCAATATACAGGAATCTACTTAAAGAAAATTTGTAGTAACCCTAGCCATGATGAAGGAGTTTGTTCATAACAAACCTCGAGATCCAACAAAAGAGATATTTGAGAGGTTGGAAGCGCAATTTTTCAACATCAGTCGCAATATGAACCTCCTCGTGGTGGCTCTAGAAAGAAAGCTCGGATCGTTCAGAGATGAAAGAGGCTCTAACTCAAATATTAGATCAGAGGGGTAGTTGGGAGATCAAGAAGACTCGGGAAAGGAGTCACAGAAATAATCTGAGAAAGAGTAGTCGAGTTTGAGTGTCGTGAACCCTCCACAGTCCCTATTCAATATGGAAGAGAAAGTGGACATAAATCCATACCAAGGTGAGATCTATATATTAAAACTAAATCATTGGTTGCAACAACTAGAAATTTATTTTAGTATTCACCATATAAATGAAGAGTAGAATATTTCATTTGCTAGATTGAAGTTAGAGGGCCATGATTTAACCCGGTGCCATGCTTTAGGAAATCCATATGGAAACACTTAGATTGGAGGGTGATCTTCTAGTAACTAGGTGGGAGGAATTTAAAACCCTCATCAAGTCCCAATTCTACCCTATCAGGTATGTAGACGACCAATGGATCTAATGGCACTACTTCAGGCAGAGGCAAGGGAAGAGTGTACAAGAGTACACCATTGAGTTAAGAAATATGGCCATCATGTTGGGTATCTCTCCCAAGAACCCAGATGTACCCCTCAAGTATCTAGGGGGTTTACACAGTCATCTATAAAAGTAGGTGATGCTCTTCAAGCCAAGTACAGTGGATGAGGCATGTGTATAGGAACAGTACCTGCAAAACATAGGCTAAAAAAAGGGGAAACCAAGTGGTTCGAAGAAAAAAGAGCACCAAGAATATTCCAAGGAGGGTAAGAAGAAGTAGAAATGGGGGAAACATAAGAAGATAGCAACTACTACACCAGCAATGCAAATATCCCAGCAACCATTGCAATCATTACAACATTGATGGCCACACCGAGAAAAAATGTTGAAAATTGCATCCAGAGTTGAACTCGAACAACCATAAGAAGGATGAAAAGAAAAAGAATCTATTGGCCACAGATTCAAGAAATTAGGTTGAAAGTAGCTTGGATGTCGATGAAAATATTGTCTACACATCTATGCAAAAGGAGGTGAATATGAGTAGCCTTCATCAGCAAGAAGAGAAGGAGATGACCAAGCTCTTCCACATTAGGATTCAGATCAAGAAGACCATGGTAGATGCTTTGTTCGACTCCGATTCATAGGCTAATATCATAGTAGGTTATCTAGTTAGCAAGCTTGGATTGGAGGTTCACGGTCATCCTAGCCACTATCCATTAGGTTGGGTAAACAAGGATGTAGATATAAAGGTAACAAAATGGTGTAATATTAAATTTGGTATAAGTGTTTCTTTTATTGATGAAGTGGAATTGGACGTAGTACCCCTTGATGTATGTGGATTAGTGTTTGGAATCCCTTAAATGTGTATGAGGGATGCAATATTCATGCGAAGATCCAACCAGTATTGATTGATCATGGATGGGAATTCATACGTCATTAATGCACATAAAGGCAAGTCAAATATTTCACTAGTGAGTGCCAACCAAACCAAGAAGTTGATTAGTTCTAGAAAAAAGCATGTTTTTTTTTATTAAGATAAAATCAATATGATGATGAGCCAATGAGAGTGAAGGAATCCCTAGAGGGGTGTACTAAAGAATAGAAGCATTAGTTCGAGGAGTTGCTACATTAATACAAATGAGTATTCAAGGAGCCTAAAGGGATACCACCCAAGAGGAATGTGGATCCTGAAATACAATTATTGTCAGACTCCCCATTGTTGAATATTAGGTTGTATAGATAGTTTGTTCTATAAGTGAATGAAGTGAAGAAGCAGTTGCAATATTTTTTGGAGTATGGTGTGATTTGAACAAGTACCTCTCCTTGTGGGTCACCCATCATAATTTTTTCCAAGAAGGATGGGACTTGGAGAATGTGTATCAATTATATGGAACATGGATCATTTTATCCATGATGCATACAGAGAGGAATACACAGAAGATGAGGACTTCAAGGAGGTTTTTCAATGGATAAAGGGCCAAATTCATAAAGAATAAGGTGATGGCAAGGTTGACTATCATTTCCAAAATGGTTCACTCTATAAGATTGATAAGCTTTGTGTCCCTAAATGTGAATGATTGTATCTTATCAGAGAGGCTCACACCTCTAAGGTTGTAGGAAATTTTGGTGTTGGGAAGACATTTTATAATTTACAGAGGTATGTGTACTAGCCCAGAATGCAAGAATATGTAGCACAGTATATGAGAGGATTGTTGGCCCTTGGTTATGGAAGGAAGCGAAGAACGAGGAAGAAAAGGTAAAAATCAAGCTTCGCGGGAGACACAGTGACTGTCATTGGGTTGAAGTGAGAAAAAGAACAGAAAAGATGGAGCGAAGTGCAGAAAAGCAAGCCGTTGGATGAGGAGATCAAGGATGAAAGATCAGCAAGGAAGATGGACCGAGGATGACTCAGGAAGTGGAAAAGGCCAGCATTAGATGCCTTGGAGCACTGGAAGATGAAGAAGGAAAGACAGGTTGGTGAAGCCCAGAAAGAACAGGTCAAGTTGACTTGGGGTTGTAGACACCTAGGGTTTTAGTAATTAGGGTTTTGACACCTAGGATTCGACCTGAGGCTGTCAGTGAGGGATTGTAATTTATAAATAGAGGTCGAGAGGACCTAGGTCAGGGGGTACTGTGGTTGAGTCTTGTTATTGATTATTGTTCATTAGGAGAATATTGTATTATGGGTGAGAGAAGTGCTGAGAGAGAGAGAGCCTTCTGGTATTGTAAGATATTCAGCTAGGTGCGAAGATCAAGTCCTACAATTGGGTGCACAGGAAGGGAGAGAGAAAGAGAGACGGAGAGAGAGGATTTGTTGGCCAAGAGCGCAGATCAGAACTGTAAGCTTTATCTTAATATATCATAAGCATAGTTCTGTGGATGTAGCCCTAGAGAGAGGGTGAACCACGTACATATGGTGTTGTGTGTGTGATTGATGCTTTGATCTATGTTGTTGTTATATTGTTATATGCATGATTGTATTAGATCATATCTATAGCTGTGAAGGATGGATCTAGCTAGTTGAATGGTAGATGCATGTTAGGTTGTTGTTGTAATAGGAACCACTTGATATTCCCCTGGTTGTAGACACCTCTGTCCTGCAACCCCCTCATAGTTGCTTCAGGTGAGACTGCATCTGCTTTGCAGGTGTTGTCGAAAGGGCCAGTAGCTAGGGATTTTTGGTGCGCTCTTAGAGCTAAACCCCGGGTCTGCCCCTGTGCCAACAAATGTTTCTGTTGCCAGGACAAAAATATTTTTAAGGGAATGTCAAGGTGGTTCCCATAAAAGACATAGATTCAGAAGTGGATAGAGGATCAAGAGAAGGACTTCATTGAAGCCGAGAACAAGAACCCTAAAATAAGCACTGAAGATTGGCTACAAAGATACATCTTCACCAACATTCACGAGATCTTCTTTGGAGGAATCCATCAGGAGCTACATGAGTGGTTGGCTATGTTAGCTAACACACAGTTTCAAATTAGATCTAGACCCCCTGTGGTTTGGACACCAGCATTGATCCAGAAGGTCAAGAGAGTCGACAATGTTGTATCCAGAGCAGTAGATCACTGGTTTGATAGTACCATCGGAGGGTATATTGCTGAGTTTGTTGTTGACAGAACAGAATCATATATCCAAGCCAAGAGATACTTTTTCAAAGGACCCAGAGGAAAATTTTTGCACTTCCTGAAGCTAATAATCAAGATACTCTTGCATGAAAACCACATCTTGAAGATACAGTAGATTGATCGGACCTGAAAAGGCTAATGTTCAAGATCTCGGATAGTGATAGCGACACAGAAGCAGGACATATGCACAGTGGGAAAATATTTCAAGGAGTTCACCTTGAGAAATTGTTTAAGAAAAACTACGAAGAAGAAGGTTTCTATAATGGAGAAGAGGTAGATCTAACCGACGAAGAGAATCCAGAGCCCACCAGAACAGAAGAAGGGGAAGCTATAGAAATGCGCCAAAGCGAGCCAAAAACCTCAGGAGATGCGTGAACTACTGAAGTAAGTAACGTTAATCCTCCTGTTGTCCCAACAATACTTAGCAGACAGAATAGTCAGAACCACCAGACTCTTCAGAGTACTGTTACTAGTAGCTCAACATCTACTCAGACAAGAACCCTAGTCATCTTTATGGCAGATGAAATGAGACTCCCTATCTTTAGAGGAGATGGATCTGAAGATACAGATTAGCATTGGTTTCTGTGTGAGTTTGTATGGAATATGAAAAGTATCATCGATGAATCCATCAAGAGAACCCATTTCATCACTACGCTAAGGGACCGCGCACTGAACTGGTACATGAAACCTGTCCAAGGACTGGCATAGCCTAAGCCCCTGAATGAGATCAAGAATGCGTTGATTGCAGAGTTTAAGAAACTTAAGTCAGAGTCACAATGTATTGCGGAACTAAAAGAGATTAAACAAAAGGTAGTAGAACCTGTTTGGGAGTTCGACCAGAGATTCAAGACCCTGACAGGTCAATTAACTTTCCAAATCCCTGATGAACAGAACAAAGAATGGTTCATCATTGCGTTGTTACCACACATAAGAGTCCCTTTGATGTAGCAGAAGATTGCATCTCAGGCAGAAGCTTTGGATATCTCCATGAAGCTTGAATTAGCACCGATGGGAGAATCTAGCTCAGGCATTAGCCAGATCATGAGTCAGCTAACTAGTTTGTCTTTACAGGTCAAGGATATGAAGAAAGATGAGGGAAAAGACAAAAGGGAAGATATCTAGTGTGTAAGATGCAGATTTGAAGGCCATGATAAGGAACAATGTCCCTTATTTCATGATTACTTGGCATCAAGGGCACTAATCCCATTAAAGCAAGTTAACCTACCCTGGTGCGATGTATGCAGAAATAGGCATCGCCCAGGTGAGTGCTACTACATGCAGAAGTATGTCTAGACACCCACAAACTTGTATTGTACATTGTGTAAATTTGTGGGGCATGATGATTGGGATTGTAGAGCTTATGATCTCATGCATGAAAGGTCGAGAGACATATACAAGATTCAAGGCAAAGTACAACAAGAAGGAAACACTCTGCAGTACAACTCTCCGGGGAGAGGAAATTTCACTCCTCATGGTGGCTACAGAGGACGAGGATGAGGAGGAGGTATGGGCCAAGGCCGAGGACAAATAATCTGTTACAACTGCACGCAGCCAGGAAATTTAGCAAGGGATTGTCAGAATCCCTGCACAACCTGTAGTTATTGTAACTCCTTCAAGCATGTCATAGAGGAATGCCCTATGTTGCTTGCTAAACTTCTGGAAAGATGAGGACCTCAACAGAACCCACAAGTACAACTAATATATGTTGAACCTCGTGGAGCAGACCCTAGAGTCATTGTTATCACTCAAGGAGGCCCTGCTACAGGAGAAGAGAGAGAAACCCAAGGAAAGACTGAAAGTGACCACAGAGTCAGGAAAGCTACAGAAAAGACCCCAACGTTTGAGGCTAAGAAAGAAAGACAGATATTCGAGGAGGCAAAAAAAGAGTTCAAAGGAGATCAAGGATCTTCATCAAAGAGACAACCAGAAATCAAAGAATATGGCATGCCTCGGGCACTTGATCTGTCTGCATCGCCAACAGAAGGGAAAGATGTAAGAAAACTCATGGAATTCTTGTACACTTGTGTTAAGTTGATTCAAGATAAAGGAGTTGTACAAGAATTACAAGATTTAATCAAGCAATACGAACTAGGAAAAACAGACCCCTTACTAAATAGAGCAGTGCACCAAATTGGAAAAAGGAGAAGGATAAATAAAGAATTACACTTGAATGCTCAGATAGGAGAGTATGAGATAGAGTATGTGGTCCTCGACTTAGGGTCAGAGGTCAATGTCATGACGAAGCAGACTTGGACACTGATGGGAAAACCCAAGCTGATATATTCCCCTATCAGGCTTCGCATGGCTAATCAGCAAGCTATCAGCCCATTTGGATGATTAGAGCATGTTCCAGTGGACATCGATGGAGTAAGAACCTTTGCATATTTTGAGGTAATTGAAATTGTTGATGATAGTTGCCCTTACCCTACATTGTTAGGAATTGATTGGGCCTTTGACAATTCCATTGTTATTGATCTAAAGAAAAGACGCATGACATTTGAGAAAGATGGCCTTAGGGTCGTTGCACCTTTAGATCCAGATGAGGATCCACGATACATAGAACCTATCATAGAAGAGGACCATGCATTTGAACTAGAAAACATCTACAAATTAATAGCCAGACAGCAGGATTATATCAACCCTACAGTTGACGAAAATCTGAGTTGGCGAAGTGACAGCACATGTTCATCTGAATCAGAAGAAGCACTGGAGAACTGGTAGAACCATATGTACGAAGTATCTACAAGAATATGTGCTAGGCTAACCATAGAAGTTCATTGGATTGGCACAATAGTGAGTAATATACCCACATTTGATGGGTTGAACCCCTTAGAGAACTTCTTATTAGAATTTGATACAAGTGTACCAACACAACAGAGGTTGTTGGCAATGGATTAGGCCATGAAATCCACACTAGCAATATGGTGGGGGACACATAAAAGCAATATTACAGACTAGACACAATGCCAAACTTTGATGACAGCGCGGTTTTCAGCACAAGTAGGAAGCTGCGAAGCAAGGTACACAGGTTGAAGTTGCCCAAAGGACCATGTACGAAGCTACGAAGAGGCATGGAGTGACATTCCTAGAGAACAATGGGTACACAAATTCTTCAATACGTTGGATACCACCCCGATTAACCGGTACCTTCAAGCAGAGTTGCGCCTTGTCACTTCAAAATGGGAAGGTATGATCCAGAATTTTATAACCAACTTTTTGTTTGACAGTGAATTTCCTTCTATAGATCAAGCACTACAGATTGTGAGACATAAATTATTTAAGGAGGAATTTGGCCTCCCTTTGGAACAAGAAGAGGATGAATGGAATGCGCCCCTCCAGAAACTGCAGACCTGCTACAACATTAATGTCAACGAAGACGATGATCCAAGGAAGGTGAATATCGCAGAAACAGAAGGTCAGAGAGACGTGGAAGAACCAGGAGTTGAACTGTCATTCATTGGACAGCCAATAAAGATAAATAAATTCAATATCGGGATAGAGGAGACACCAAATCTTGCCAATGTCGAAGATTACTGGGACGTTGCTACCACTGACAAAATCACAGAATTATTGCACGAGTATCAGGACTTGTTCCCGACCAAGTTCATTGATATGAAGGGAATCAAAGGACCTATAGGAGAAATGAGAATACCTTTGAAACCATATGCGAAGCCAGTCAAGAAAAGACCCTACAGATTGAACCCGAAATATAAGGAAAAACTGAAGATTGAGCTTGAAAAAATGTTGGAAGCAGGGATTATTGAACCTATCGAAGAGTTGGAGTGGATTATCCCCATGGTAGTGCAAGATAAGAAGACAAGTGAGATCAAGATTTGCGTAGATCTCAGGAAGATGAATGATGTTTTTCTACATGATCCTTTCCCTACACCTTTCACAAATGAAGTGTTGGATAACGTGGGAGGCCAAGAAGTATATTCTTTTGCAGATGGGTTTTCAGGATACCATCAGATCTGCATCGCCAAGGAGGACCGTCATAATACTACGTTTGCCACAGAGTGGGGATCCTACCAATATACAATAATGCCATTAGGACTGAAGAATTCCCCAGCCATCTTTTCCAGGGTGGTGGTTGAAGTGTTCAAAGAATTTTTGCATAAGTTTTTAGAAGCATACTTTCATGACTGGATTGTTTTTAGTTTGTTGAATAATCATATTGAATGTCTAAGGCTAATGTTGGATAAATGCAGGCAGTGTCAAATTGCTTTGAATTTTAAGAAGTGCATCTTCTTCTCACCATTTGGATTATTATTAGGTCATATTCTATGCAAGCAAGGATTGTTGGTGGATCCATCCAAAATTGCAATTATAGTTGATTTACCACCACCTACATCAGTCAAAAAACTATGCACTGTGCTAGGACATACTGTCTATTACAGAAAATTTATCAAAGGATATGCTTAGATTACTGCGCCAATGGAGAAGTTATTAAAGAAATACTGTCAGTTTGGTTGTACAGATGAATACCAGCAGAGCTTCAACACACTGAAACAAAAGATGGTCACTACACCTATTCTAGTCTTTCCCAACTAGAGTAAGGAATTTCATGTGCATGTTTATGCACCTTCTATTGCATTAGGAGCAGTACTGGCACAACCTGGAGAAGGGGACATTGATCATCCATTAGAATTTTCTAGCAGAAAGTTATCCATAGCTGAAATCAATTACACTACTACAAAGAGAGAGGGACTAGCCATGGTGTATGCATTGCAGAAATTCTGCCACTACTTGTTGGGAGGACACTTTAAAATTTTTACTGATCACTCTGTGTTGAAGTACCTAGTAAACAAGCCAGTGTTGGGGGGGAGAATATGCAGATGGCTTCTCCTGTTTCAAGAATATGATTTTGAGATCATAGTTAAGCCAGGAATAATGAATAAGGGTCTAGACCACCTGTCGAGGTTGGAGCATGGCAAAGAACCTACCAATCTTGAGGATACACTACCAGATGCATAGTTGCTCATCATTATAAATATTTATGACCACTTCACAGACATAGTATAGTTCTTGTCAATAGGAATGGCTCCAGGAAAGTACACGATTCCTCAGAAGAAACAGCTAGTGGTGCATGCTGCAGATTTTTCACTGATAGTTGGTCATCTATATAAAATGGGACCTGATGAGATCCTAAGAAGATGTGTGAGGGAGGCAGAACGCCCTATGATCCTCGAAGAATCTCATGAAGGAATTGCAGGAGGATATTATGCAGGAAAAGAAACTGCACAGAAGGTTCTTTGAGCTGGCCTTTGGTGGCCTACGTTACACAGAGTTGCTAAAGAATATACCAGAGCATGTCATGTATGAGAGCGAGTTGGAAAACAATCCCGAAGAGATGGGATGCCATTATCACCACAGATGACCCTACAAGCATTTGAAAAATGGGACATTGACTTCGTGGGACCTATAAACCCACCAGGAAAGCGCACAGGAGCAAGGTATATTATCACTGCGACAGAATACCTGACTAGATGGGCCTAAGAAAGAGAAGTCAAGGTTTGTAGTGCATCTACAGCTGCGTGTTTTATATTTGATGACATAATAACCAGGTTTGGATACCCTAAGGTCCTTATGAGTGATCAAGGTACACTCTTCATCAATAAGACAGTTGAAGCCCTGACTGAAGAATTTGCAGTCCACCATCAGAAAATTACACCTTACCATCCACAAGCAAATGGAACGGTTGAAGCATTCAGCAAGATCTTGGAGACAACATTGAAAAAGATTTGCAGTGTGAACAAGGATGACTGGGATTTAAGAGTACCAGCAGTACTATGAGCTTATAGAACCACTTGCAAGAAATTAACAATGAAGACCCCTTTCAAGTTGGTGTATGGTCTTGAAGTTGTTGTCCCAATGGAGTACTTGGTACCAAGCTTAAGAATTGTTGCATTTATAGACATGGATGATACTGGCGCTACTCGTGAGAGGCTAGCACGGTTGGTCAAACTAGAAGAAGACATATTCATTGCAGGCTTCCATCAACAAATTCAAAAGGAACGAGAAAAGGCCTATCGTGACAGACACATCAAGAAGAAGATATTCAGGCAAGGTGATTTAGTATTTTTATATGACAGTAAGTTTATCAAACACCCTAGGAAGTTTAGAACGCATTGGCTCGGACCATATGAGATTGCCTATGTTACAGAAGGAGGAGTTTCACAGTTGAATACATTGAAAGGAGACTGGAAGGAAGGCTTGGTGAATGGGAGTCAACTGAAGTTGTACTATGACAACTAGTTGCCTCACAGCTCTCAGTAGAATCAAGAAGATAAGGGTCCAGGTACCAGCTGCAATTGAAACTGGATACCAGGCACAGAAAAGATAGTCTGCACAAGGATGGAAAGGAGGCATAAAGAAGAAAGCAAGGGCTGCACTGCACAGTCGAAAGTCGAAGTAAAACAAAAGGATCAGATCTCAAGTGCCTTGGGACAAGTCACATGTGACTGTTGGGGGCCTATTAGCCCTTGGTTATGGAAGAAAGTGAAGAATGAGGAAGAAAAGGTAAAAAGAGAGCTTTGCGGGCGACACAGTGACTGTCACTGGGTCGAAGTGAGAAAAAGAACAGAAAAGATGGAGCGAAGTGCGAAAAATCAAGCCGTTGGATGAGGAGATCAAGAATGACAGATCAGCAAGGAAGATGGACCGAGGATGACTCAAGAAGTGGAAAAATCCAGCATTAGATGCCTTGGAGCACCGCGAGATGAATAAGGAAAGACAGGTAGGCGAATCCTAGAAAGAATGGATCAAGTTGACCTAGGGTTGTAGACACCTAGGGTTTTGGTAATTAGGGTTTTGACACCTAGGATTCAACCTGAGGCTGTCGGTGAGGGATTGTAATGTATAAATAGAGGTAGAGAGGACCTAGGTCGGGGGGTACTATGGCTGAGTCTTGTTATTGATTATTGTTCATTGGGAGAATATTTTATTATGGGTGAGATAAGTACTGAGAGAGAGAGCCTTATGGTATTGTAAGATCTTCAGTTGGGTACGAAGATCAAGTCCTGTAGCTGGGTGCGCAGGAAGGGAGAGAGAAAGAGAGATGGAGAGAGAGGATCTACTGGCCAAGAGCACAGATCAGAACTGTAAGCTTTATCTTAATATATCATAAGCACATTTCTGTGGACATATCCCTAGAGAGAGGGTGAACCACGTACATCTGGTGTTGTGTGTGTGATTGATGCTTTGAGCTCTGTTGTTGTTATATTGTTATCTACATGATTGTATTAGATCATATCTATAGTTGTGAAGGATAGATCTATCTAGTTGAATGGTAGATGCATGTTAGGTTGTTGTTGTAATAGGAACCACTTGATATTCCCTTCATTGTAGACATCTATGTCCTCCAATCCCCTCATAGTTGCTTCGGGTGAGACTGCATCTGCTTTGCAGGTGCTACCAAAAGGGCCAGTAGCTAGGGCTTGTTGGTGCACTCTTGGAGCTAAACCCTGGGTCTTCCCCTGTGCCAACAAGGATGTATACATTATTGTACCATAAATCCTAGTAATAAGGAGCAAGTTCTATACCATCCCTTACATGTACCCACTCGACCTTGGGAAATAATTTCCATTGATTTTGTGGGAGGTTTACCAACCAAGTGAAAGGGACATGACTATTTATTTTTGGTAGTTGACAGGTTCAGAAAAATATACATCCTCATGCCTTGTAAAAAGACCATCGGTGGACAAGAAGCAGTAAACAAGTTCTTTGAATGGATCTGGGTGCACTTTGGGATACCAAAGAGCATCATCTCAGATAAGGACACCATATTTCTTAGTGCATTTTGGACTACATTGTGGGAGAATATGGACACTAAGATGAAGACGTCTATGTTTGAAAACAAAGGCATTCCAAGGGAGGAAAAACACCTTCAGTAACCACTCACACAACCAGATCAAAGATCAACACACCAATATTTTGACTTGGTAAAACCCCTACGGGGAAAAATCCACAACCCCAGCCAACGCGGCCACTTGGAGTAATTTATTAATGCAAAAGAAAAAGATTACAAAGATATTTTACAACAGAGTTTCTCATAGTCGATCATCGGAAAATGAACCTCCATCCTCTTTAAATAGAGATCATGGACCAACTAGGTGTTAAGCCATTGATCAATGTAGTCATTGATATCGAGGAGAATGAATCGTCAGATCACTCTATGTCGGAAACATATCGTGACTGTCAGATTTCCTAACTACAAATGCATACTAAGGAAACACACTTTTACTTAACGGCACATTCGACCAAGTAGATCTTAACTAACTCATAAGTGTCTAAATATCCTAACATCCCCCCTTAAGAACAACTTGGGATAGGATTGAAGGATTTACAATATTGACACAATAGGAAAAGGAAGGAGGCATTAGAGCTTATCCCCCCTTAATGAAAACTTCATGAACTCCTAACATAGATCGAAGTTTGGAAAACTTCGCTTCTGTAAGAGACTTTGTGAAAATGTCTGCAACTTGATCTTTTGTAGGGAAAAAGAGCACTTCAATAAATTGATCATGAATGAGATTTCTCATGAAGTGCATGTGTAACTCTATGTTTATGTTGCGCTGGTGTTGAAATGGGTCTTTGGCGAGCTTGATGGCACTCTGATTGTTGCACCAAAGGCTGGACGAATGTTTCTTTTGGAATCCAAACTCTGAAAGGATATATCGAAGCCACAAGGCTTCCTGACTTGCATTTATCATTGCTCGGTACTATGCTTATGCTAAAGAAAGTGAAATAGCATGTTGTTTCTTACAAGCCCAAGTGAAAAGTCTTGAACCAAGGATGAAAACATAACCTGTAGTAGACTTTCGATCATCAGGGTCGTTATCCCAATCTGAATTAGTGAAACCAACCAATAAATGAGTCCCCCATGAACTATAGTGTATCTCAAACTGAATTGTACCTCGAACATACCAAAGTATCCTTTTAGTTGATTTCCAATGGATTTCATGGGGTGTTTTCATATACCAGGAAACAATACAACAACAAAAGAAATATCAAGACGGGTATGAGTCAAGTATAAGAGGCTGCCAACTAACTGATGGTACAAGGTGGCATCAAATTTGAGAGAAGTACAAGTGGCAGGAAGCTTGACTCCAAACTGGAAGGGAAAAGGGGATGGTTTACAATATTCCATGTGAAAGAGACGAAGAAGGTCACAAGAATACTTATACTGGGAAAGAAAAATTCCTTCATTGGTTTGCAAAACTTGGAGGCCAAGGAAATAGTGTAAAAGTCCTAAGTCTGTCATTTCAAATTTCTTCTTAAGGTTGGTTTTCACATGGTTTAAAATTTTTGAGTCACTACCAGTAAATATAAGGTCATCAACATAAAGGAAAAGCATTATGATATGGTTTCATACTTTCTTGGTATAGACATTAGGATCAGAATGGCATCTAGAAAATCTGGTGCTAATAAGAAAGTTCTCCATTTTGGCATACCAAGCTCGGGGAGCTTTCTTAAGACCATAAAGAGATTTCATAAGGTGAAAAACAAGGCTAGAGTTATTCTAGACATAGCCAGAATTTTCTTCCATATATATTTCGTCTTGTGAATCCCCATGCAAGAAGGAGGATGAACCTCCCATTTATGTCAGGCAGCAAGGGAAAGAACAAGGCGAATGGAATTCATTTTGGCTAATGGGGAAAAGGTCTCATTATAGTCAATTCTTCGACTTGGGAAAATATTTTAGAAACTAACCAAGCCTTGTGCCCTTCAACACTTCCATATGATGTGTACTTAGTTCTGTAGACCCATTTACATCTGATAAGTTTTATTCCTTTTGGAAGAGGTACGAGATCCCAAGTATCGTTTTCTATTAAAGAACGATACTCTTCATTCATTGTTGTATCCCAATATGGATGACCTGAAGCTTTTTCAAATGTCTCTAGATCATGAGTCTATGGAACTTGAACCAAAATAGAATAGGCTCGCTAGAACTGAGAACATGTTCGACGTTGATCTGAAGGGTCACCGACAAGATCACCAGTTGTTGTTAGAAAAACAGGATTGCGGAGCAATAAAATAAAACAAATGCAGAAATAAAACATAGAAGATACACAATACAATACAGAAACGGATATATGTGGTTCACCCAGTGTGGGCTACGTCCACCAGAGAAATTTCCAGGTCGTTCCTTTTTATTTACCAGCAAAATGAAGGGATACAACCTACAACACACACGTTGTAACTTCCTCTTATTTCTCTCATAGTCTCCTCTCTCATAATACAATATTCACAATAATCCACAGCTTCAATACAATTCCCTCATAAAAATAAGGTTTACTTCTAGGGAAAAAAAACCCTAACATAACTTCTACCATTAAATATGTGACCTTATAATGAACGGTCCAGATTGACTATGAAATTACAATATT
>SNQJ01S0149915.1:0-11909 GCA_010110895.2 Picea sitchensis | reverse complement strand
AGATAATTAGACTCCACAACCAACAGTTGCTTCTCCTGTAGAACGAGCCCATCTAGGAAGCGGTGGTGTTGGTGTTGGTTCAAGTTCAATGGACTCATCTGGAGGAAGGTGATCAGGTGAAGGTGGATTTTCATCCTCATTGTCATCATCTAAAGAAGAAACCATAATAGGAACATAATAAGGAACAAATGTTGAAAATGGCTCGCAGGTCGAAGAAGGTAAAATCGTCGAATTAGGCTCGTAGGTCGAAGAAAGAACAATCGTCGAATTAGGCTCGTAGGCCAAGACATTTTCATCAAATTTAGCATATCTTCTAATAATAATTTCATTAAAATGTGGTTGAAGAATTCTATAACCTTTGACATCTTCAGAATAACCAACAAATATACACTTCTTGATTATAGGCTGCAATGATTTCCTTTTCTCATCGGGAATGTGAGCCCATGCTATACTACCAAATACACGGAAGTGACTTACATCTGGTTTAATTTTAGTCCTTGTTCTGGTGTTATATTTTAAGAGCCTTTGTGGGAGTGTGATTTACTATGTAATTTTCACATTTGATGGCTTCTTCCCAATAATTTAGACTTAATCCCTTCGATTGGATCATACAATTATACATTTCTTTTAATGTGTGGTTCTTTCTCTTAGAAACACCATTTTGTTGTGGTGTATATGGAAAAGTGTGTTGCATTTGGATGCCCTATGTAGTGTAGTAACTTGTAAAATTAGTGTTCACATATTCACCTCCATTATATGTTCTTAACCTTTGAATTTGATGTCCATATTGTTTTTCTACAAGGGCCTTGTAGGCCATAAACTTGTCAAAAACTTTGCTCTTAATTTTTAAGAAGTAAACCCAAGTACGTCTGGAAAAGTCATAAATGAAAGTTAAGAAATATTTGCACCCATAAAAAGAAGGAGAAGAAAGTGGACCACACAAGTCACTGTGAACAAGCTGCAAAGGGCACAGGGCATGCCAAGAGGCATGTTTATCAAAACCATCCCGATGATGTTTTCCTAGAACACAACCGACACAAACCCGATGTATGCATGAAACAAGAGGAAGACGAGTCACCATATGTTGATTACATAGTTTTTGCAATGAGCGATAGTTTATATGACCAAACTGCTCATGCCAAATTTTTCTCAAGTCATCGTTATGAGAAACAAAAACTAATGGAAAATATGATGACCCAAAGATGTCAAACTTGTACAACCTGGTAATATCATCAATAACTACAGTTACAAGAACATGTTAAGGATCTTTGAGATCCTTGATTACAACTTGGTGAGGTGAAAAATCTATATTTTTACCTTCACCTGAATGAGTGATTTGATATATTGATAAAAGGTTGCAAGAAAGACTTGGAACACATAATGCATCATTGAAATGGTCATTATCTACCTGAACTATTCCATATCCTACAACACTAAGAGATCTATCATCACCAACAAATATTTTATTGGTGTTGCATTCATTTAGAGTGTAAAATATGTCTTTCTCCTTAGCCATATGATAAGATGCTCCAGAGTCAATAAGTCGCTCATCAGAAGAAGAAGTAGAAGTTTCACTGAAGGAGAAACTAGAAGCAGAAAGTGCATGTCCATGAGAAGAAGAAGAAGTAGTAGAATTAATATTTATGTTGTGCATCTTCATCACTACTTCTAAAGCTTCCATCTTCTTGAAACATTTGGACTCATAATGACCATCTTTCCCACAAAATTTGCAATGTCTGTTAGTCTTCTTATTTTCAGATTTTGCTCATTTGTCACCATTGGGAGTTGAAGTTGTTTGAGTGGGTTTGCGACCCTTGTTTTGCTTGTTGTTGTGGTGAGGATGTTTCTTCTTTGGATTTTTTTTTTTTATCTTTATGTTAGGCTACTAAGGCTTTGTTGGAGGTACTTGCAGTGTTGATCACTCCAAGTTGTACAAGATTATCTTGCTCTCTAATCAAAGAATCACAAAAGGACTCAAGAGTGGGTTTTTGATAAGATTTCCCTATAGCCTCTCTCATGGAATAAAAGGTAGATAAAAACACAGAATATGCACTACCTATCTTAGAAAGAATAATATATATGCAACTCTCTTCCTCCATCTTTATGTTACACTCTTCACATAAAATTCCAAGTGTTTTAAACTTAGATAGATAGTCTTCAATGCAAGAAAAATCATTTGGACTTAAAGTTAATGTATGATCTTATAACTAATGTGCTTGAATAATATTGTGTTTACCAAACACAGATTCAAACTTTTCCCAAACTTCATCAGGGTCATCAATTTCTTGAAGGTGGAACCTTAAATCAGGAGAGATGGACATTCTGATCAATCCATGTGCTTCATCATTCCTATTAGCCCATTTGACTTTATTTTTATCATCAGTGAGTTATTTTTCCTTTCCCAATGTAATCTGGTACAGAGCTTTACTTCTTAATAAATCCTCCATATGGGATTTCCATTGGAAGTAGTTGGTGTTGGTAAGAAAAATATCACTGGAAGAATCCATAATCAATATGCATATAATATGGATTTAAAAAATAAAATTGATGATCAGGATGGAACGATCTCAAAAAATTAGGCGGTTTTAAAAAAACGGCACTGAAAACGGACTTCGGATGTGAAAGTTATGCCCTTACTTTTACAAATAAGTTGTTTTATGAAGTGACCCACTTTTATAAAAAGAAGCAGGGATCATTTTTACAATGAAATTACTTTATAAAATAAAGTTGCATGCAAAATAAATAAATTTAAAATAAAATATTAAAGCTACTTATAGTGATTCACTTTTATACTTGGAGTGAAATACACTTTACAATGGATGCATGAACTTTTTCAAAAAAAGTAACAAAAAGGATACTTGAAATCAAGACCTCTTACTTAATAATGCAACTTTTAACCAATTGAGCTAGCAAAACATATTGTATTGTTTAGAATGAGGGTTGTTGGTGTTGTTGTTGTTGTCATCGTCATCGCCATTGTTGTTGTTGTTGTTGTCACCATAATCATCGCCACTGTTGTTGTTTTTGTTGGTTGTTTTTGTTGTTGAATATGGCCTTGGAGAGTGTGCTCATAAAAAATCTCTTCACAGAAGAAAAAAAATTCGCTTCTCGATGACAACAAGGGTTAGATCTTGATTAGGTTACCCGGAAAATGCACCTTTTCTTATATGTTTTTTTTATTTTACGAGATCGCACAAGGTGCGGGGAAAAGAGAATATGCATATCTAAAATATTAGCATCCCAAAAACAAACAATATAAAACCGAAATAATACTGTGCAAAAAATTTTAAAAGGGCATATTCAGGCTTTATACCTTTGGATCTGACTGAAATGGTCGTATCTTGGGAAAACTGAAACCTTTTTGAGTGAAACACAAAGAATTATTAACTGAAATGAGCACTACAGACATAATGGAACATTCCTCTCATCTTATAAATGTATGGAAATGGCAGAAACCATAGATGAGGCAACAAGGCTTCACAATCTCGATCTACAACCAGAGCAGGTCTTCAAACAGACTTTGCTACCATGTTCAACAACACAGAAATTCCAACAAAGGACGAATACCTTTAGTAACCACTCACACAACCAGATCAGAGATCAACACATTGATATTTTGACATGGTAAAACCCCTACATGGAAACATCCAAGGCCCCAGCCAACGCAACCACTTGGAGCAATTTATTAATGCAAAAGAAAAAGATTACAGAGAGATTTTACAAGAGAGTTTATCACAATCGATCATCGGCAAATGACCATACATTCTCTTTAAATAGAGATCATGGACCAATTGAGTGTTAACCCACAAATCAATGTAGTCATTAAGATCGAGAAGAATATGAACCGTCTAATCACTCTATGTTGAGAAGATATCGTGAGCATCGAATTTCCTAACTACAAATGCATACTAAATAAACACACTAAGAAACACACTTTTACCTAACGACACATTATACCAAGTAGATATTAACTAACCCCTGGGTGTCTGAATATCATAACAGTCTACAACTTTCCATCCATGGAAAAATGGGCAGACGAATGTAGTCAACAGGACTTTGGTGCAGCTTTTGATGGGTTGCAATCAGAAGCATTCAAAGAACTTGGATGAAAATTTGATCTATATATATCACTCTTATAACATAGCAGTCCACACTTCTATTGGTATGTCACCTTTTGAAACTTAATTTGGGTATTTGCTACCTTCACCCTTAGATGTTGTATATGGACAGCAAGGAGGAGTGAGGAAGGACCTCACAAGAGATGCATTAAAAAATATATATATATGTTGAGAATATCAGGAAGATTCATTTGCAAGTATAAGAGACATTGAATAAGTCACAGGAAAAGTACAAGGTTAGACATGATCAGCATAGAACAGAGATAACATTTAGAGTGGGAGACGGAGTATGGTTACAGTTGAATAAGGAACGGCTACAGGGTTCTGGTAAGAATATCAAGGCTCTATGGTATGGTATTTTTTAGGTATTGTAAAAGGTGGGAGATAATTCCTACATACTCAGTCTACCCCCATACATGTGCATTTACTCAGTGGTGAATGTGGAGAATCTCAAACTCTTTGAGCCTTCCATGTTGGATCAGGAAGAGGAGCAGGTCCTACCTTCCATAGAGGACTTAGCACCAGATGCTTAGGAAAATTTAGAAGAGGAAATAGTTTTTCAGAAGAGGTCCATAACTATAATACATGGGTAGCATGACCTTTAGGAGATTGGGTTGAAAGGACAACTTCCAGGCAAAGAAAAGTTGTACTCCGAGGAGAAGGTAGAGTAAAAATTTTCTCACCTCATTCAATGAATATTTTGGGTACCAAAAGCCTCTCTAAATGGGGAGTTATGATTTGAATTATATCATTATATTATTTTTCATCTATCTCGATGCTTTCGGAGTGGAAATAATTGGAGGAATCATCTTGTAGGGTCATTTTAGTAGCAGGTCCCAGTTTGGAAAATTGGGGCATGGAACCTTCCAAAGACATTTTCAAGCATTAAATGGTGTTTTTTGGGTTTTGGTGTCTGTAACTTGTGCACACCCCTAAAAGGTATTATACACTCCAAAACCTTTCCAACGGTGCAGACCGCACGTGAATCAAAGTTTGTATGAAAAAGTTATGTCTCCCACAAGTTGACCTATCGTGTTGACCACCATGGTATGAGAGGATGTCGCATCATCCCCCATTACTCATGCATATGGGGATAACCACATGAATAATTTCAATAATATTATAGAATATTAAAAACCCTACCACAACTGAGGGTTGAGGAAGTCAAAAACCTACCCCTAGATGGCTATCGGGCTATATTAAATATCGGGCCACTAGGAGGAGAATGGGTTCCATTCTATGTTATTGTATTTTGTTCCATAGTAGAGCATAACAACTGGGATTTGGAAATTAGAAATCATAACAAAGGGGGTTAATGTATTGTAGCAGCCTAACAGGCCACATATCTCAAGTAAATCCATAGAGAGTGTCTTTTCCTTTGTACTTGCATTATTTACATACCAAAGAAAAGAGAGGAGAGCAGCCTCACCTTCTAGTTGGGTTTTATCCCGTAAGGGTTTCCTATAGAAAATTGTGTGTTATATTATGGATGGTGTGTCATTGTACTTTAATGTTCTCTATTAGTTGCATTTTATCTATTTCATGCATAGGCAAAAAATAAGTAACTAAATATTTTGGAATCTAAAGGAATTTAACCTTCATAGTGTAGATTTCATATTTATTTATCAAATATGTAATGACAAACTATTCCAGTGGAATATCCACAACAGTTTTCAAATCATATTGGTATTAGAGTGGGTTTTTCTTTTGGGTATTTGTGGGAAGTTGCAGGATCCATGAATCGGCTTAAAGAGAAGTCGTAGAAACACTAGCCACAATGGACAAGTATGTTCATAACAACCCTCGAGATCTGGCAGAAGATATATTTGAGAGGTTAGAAGCACAAGTTTCCAACATCAGTCGCAATATGAACCTCCTTATGGAGTCTCTAGAAAGCAAGCTCGGACTGTTTGGAGACAATGGAGGCTCTAATTCAGAGATCATATCGGAAGGGAAATTGGGAGATCAAGAAGACTTAGGAAAGGAGTCACTGAAAGAATCTGAGAAATAGTAGTTGAGTTTGAGTATCATGAACCCTTCACAAACCCTATTCAGTGTGGAAGTAAAAGTGGACATAAATCCATACCAAGATGATATCGATGCATTAAAACAGAATCATTGGTTGAAACAACTAGAAGTTTAATTTAGCATTCCCCATATAGGTGAAGAGCATAAGATTTCATTTGCTAGATTGAAGCTAGAGGAACATGCTTTAACCTGGTGAGAAATACATATGGAAACACTTAGGCTAGAGGGTGATCTTCTAGTAAATAGGTGGGAGGACTTCAAACCCCTTGTCAAGTCCCAATTCTACACTATCGAGTATGTAGAGGACTAGTGGATCCATTGGCACTATTTCAGGTAGAGGCAGGGGCAGAGTGTACAAGAGTACACCACTAAGTTCATAAACATGGATATCATGTTGGGTATATCTCCCAAGAACCCAGATGTACTCCTCAAGTATCTATGGGGTTTACATAGTATTCTATGAAAGCACATGATTCTCTTCAAGCCAAGGACATTGAATGAGGCATGTGTACTGCCATAGTACCTAGAAAACATATGCCAAAAAAAGGGGCAGCCAAGTGATTCGAAGAAGAAAGAGAACCAAGAAGCTTCCAAGGAGGGGAAGAAGAAGTGGAAAGGGGGTAAATATAAGAAGACGAAAGATACTACACATTAGTGCAAAGATCCCAGCAACAATTGAAATCATTGCAAAATTGATGGCCACACTGAGGAAAAATTCTAGAAATTGCATCCATAGGTTAACCCAAAGAACCACAAGAAGGACAAAAAAAAAAAGAATATGTTAGCCTCATATTCAAGAAATCAGTTTGAAAGTACCTCAGATGTGGATGAAAAGATGTTATGCACATTTGTGTTGAAGGAGGTGAATCTGAGTAGCCTTCATCACTAAAAAGAGAAGGATATGACCAAGCTCTTCCACATTAATATTCATCAAGAAGACCAAGGTAGATGTTATGTTTGACTTTGGTTCATAGGCTAATATCATAACAATGGATCTGGTCAGCAAGCTTGGATTGGAGGTTCAAAATCATCCTATCCCCTATCCATTGGATTCGGTAAATAAAGATGCAGAGATAAAGGTAACGAAATAGTGTAAGATTAAATTTGCTATAAGTGTTTATTTTATTGATGAAGTGGAATTGAACGTACTACCCCTTGATGTATGTGGAGTAGTGTTTGGAATCCCTTACATGTATATGAGGGATGCAATATTCATGTGGAGAGACAATCAGTATCGACTGATCAAGGATGGGAATTCCTACATCATCAACACGCATAAAGGCAAGTCAAAGGTCATGCTGGTAAGTGCCAACCAAGCCAAGAAGTTGATTAGTTCTAGTAAGAAATATGTTTTGTTTTTCTTAAGAGAAAATCAGTCTGATGATGAGTCAATGATAATGAAGGTATCCCTAGAGGGGTGTTCTAAAGAGAAGAAGCATCCATTGGAGGATTTGCTACAGGAATACAGAGGAGTGTTCAAGGAACCTAAAGGGATATCACCCAAGAGATATATGGAGCAAGAAATACAATTATTGTTAGACTCTCCATTGTCGAATATTGGGATGTATAGACAGTATGTTCTAGAAATGAACGAAGTGAAGAAGCAGTTGCAGTAGTTGTTGGAGAAGGGTGTGATGCAACCAAGTACCTCACCTTATGGCTCACCCATCATAATTGTTCCATAGAAGGATGGGACTTAGATAATGTGTATTGATTATAGGGAATTGAACAATATTGCATTGAAGAATCGATACCCTCTAACAAGGATCGATGATATGTTAGACCAGTTGAAGCATGCCAATTACTTCACTAAGATGGATTTAAAATTGGGATATCACCAGGTATAATTCAAAGAATAAAATACCTAGAAGATTGCCTTCAAGTCAAGGCAACGTTTGTATGGGTGGTTGGTTATGCCATTCGGTTTATTCAATGCACCGGATACATTTATGATACTAATGAATGGATTTTAACACCCTTATCTAGATTCATTTCTTATTGTCTATTTGGGTGATACATTGGTTTATAGAGCTACCTGGGAGGAGCACATCTCACATTTTATGCAGGTGTTAGAGACTCTAAAAAATCACCAGTTGCTATACAATCTCAAGAAATGTGAGTTTTCTCAACATTGTTTGGTGTATTTGGAGTATGTGATTAGTGGAGGGGAGCTCAAGATAGATCTCGCAAATATGTAGGCCATCATGACATGGCCAGTTCCTACAAATGTCACTGAATTTGGGATTTTTGTTGGGGAAGCAGAATACTTACGGAAGTTCAAAGCTTCATTTTCACTAGTAGTTGTGCCACTCCACACCATAACAGCCAGTGGTAAGAGTTTCCAGTGGGGAAAGAATCAGTAGAAGGCCTTTGATGAGTTGAAAAGAAAGATCAGTCAAGCACCAGTGTTTATGCTACCAAACCTAAAGAATCCCTTTGAAGTGGAGACAGATGCAAGTGGGTATGCCATGGGAGAAGTTTTGATGCAAGGAGGAAGGTTGATATGATATTATTCTAAAATATTTCATGGGGCAGTTCTAAACTACCCTACCTATGAAGAGGAACTCTAAGTCTTGGTTCAAGCTATCAAGAAGTGGAAGCATTATATGATGGGAAAGGAGACCATCATCCACACAGATCACCAGCCACTATAGTATTTGCAGGCCTAGAGTAAGCTACAACAAACCAAGCATTACAAATGGATGGGGTTCTTACAGCAATTTCATCTAATCATCAAGTATAAGAAGGGTAGCACAAATAATTTGGAAAGCATGCTTTCAAGGCCACCCACATCTAAGATTACAGCTTTGGGAACTCTGATTCACATGGATCCTTTTACCCATGATGCATATAGAGAGGCATATATAGAAGATGAGGACTACAAAGAGGTGTTGAAATAGTTATATGTCCAAATAAATATAGAATAAGGTGATAGCAAGGTTGACTATCATTTCCTGAATGNCAAGCTTGATAATCTATGTGTCCCTAAAGGTGAATGATTGCAACTTATCAGAGAGGCTCACACCTCTAAGGTCATAGGACATTTTTAGACTTCCTTTATAGTATTGATAAACAGATCTTCATCAAGGTTCTTATGGTACTCAAGGGGTCTCAAGTAGGGGTGCCCTTTTCCACCCTTCTTTTTTCTCATTGTCACAGATGCTCTGAGTAGGATAATCCAAAAAGTTAGAACAAAGGGAGAGCTCAAGGGTGTTAAAAATTTTGAACAAGTGTCCATAACCCACCTACTCTTCGTGGATGATGTGTTATGTTTTATCAAGGATATTCATAGGAATTCTCTATGTTAAAAGGTGTGTTGGACTTATACTGAAAAGCATTGGGCATGGAAATTAATCAGGAGAAGTCTTACCTCATCCCAAGTAACTTATTAAAATCTTCCCTGAATCAATTAATCATTCTCCTCCCTTTTCCATGAAAGGAGATGGAATCAAGTTTTAAATACCTTAGGTTCTATCTGAAACCAAATGGGTATAGGCACAGCGATTGTTTATGGATGTACAAAAAATTAGAAGCATACATAACACTATGGATAAATAGGTTGCTCTCTAGAGGGGGTCTCCTAACATTGATAAAGTCAGTCTTAGAAAGCATATCAATGTTTTGGATGTCAATTGTGATGCTACCAAACTACATCCTTACAAAAATTAAGAATGTTTTCTTTCATTTTTTATGGTCAAGATCGAGGCCCTCGGTGGAATTCCCCTTGTCAAATGGTATAGAGTGGCATTTCCAAAGAATCTTGCTGGATGGGGGTTAAAAAAATTATGTTTTTTTCCCTCTCTTTGGTAGAATGAAGATTATGGAGACTCACCCACAACTTTTCTCTTGGGGAAAAGTTATTAAATACAAGCACCTCCAAGACAAGTCTATAGAGGACTAGTACCATCATCCCAAAAATTCATCCAACGGGTCAAATGTGTGGAAAGATTTGGTAGCCTCTTTTCCATTGGTGGGATCATGGACCATCTGCAAGATAGGTAAAAGAAGAAAAGTAAAAATTGGTTAGGACCATTGGATGGGAACTGACGAAAATTTCAAACTCTCTAAAGAAATTATCCAAACGAGGATCAAAATTGAGCCTGCCACACCCCATCAACAGCCTTCCAACACATTCCAAAAGCCTAATAAAAAATGTGCCTGTAAAAAAAATGTGTATTTTTGTTTTTACCAGTTTTTAGGGAAATGTGAAGTAAAATTTAAAATTTCTCATGAAGGGTTAACATTTAAAATGATTGTCATGTTAGTTTGGTCATTAGTAATATTAATTAAAAAATTTAATTGTTGGTTTGTACAGAATCATTCTCATTGTCGTCCACCTATTCCATCACACTTAATGGAAGGGGAAGGTGGAAAATGGGCCATGGCCTATGGAAATTAATGTATTTTTAGTGTTAGTTTGAATGGTGAATTTTGGGATAAGCTCAGACACTCCAATCATGGACCCAAAACCAAACACAATTACACAAGATTTCAGACAACTAAACGAAATTGAGATGGAAAAATATGCTTCTAGGAAGGAGGGAATATCCAAGTCCTTGAGGCCGCCATTGAAGTTTTCAAAGGATGAGAATGACAACATGGTCTCCTTCATGTTCATAGATTTGTTATCCTATGCTCACAGATTGGCACTAGTAAATGGAAATTTCGGCAAGAAATTGAGATTCATAGAATTTAAAGATAAGGTGAGTGTGGTGGGTAGTGGATTCATTCAATTGGGTATAACAAAAGGAGATGTTGTGCTCCTTTTTTCCCAATTCTATTTATTCCCCAATGTGTTTTTTTTCCCAATTATATTTATTCCTGACTGTATTTCTTTTGGATTCTTTCAATTGGTATGGTGGAAACCACTGCGAATCCATTGTATACTGCCATGGAAGTGGCTAAACATGTCCAAGATTCAAAATCCAAGCCCATCACCATTGTCCCATATCCTTGGGATAAAGTTAAAGATCAAGGTTTATTTGCAATAGTGATTGGGGGGTATGGGGATCGTAAAGGGGCTAGTTCTTCCATTATTTAATTTTATGAGGTCTTAACCATGGGTGTCCAAAGGATCCCACCTGACATTATTATCAAGAAGAGAGAGATATTTTCACTATTTTATTCTTCTGGGACTATTGGGACCAACAAAGTGGTGGTCTTAAATCATAGGAATTTCATGGAAGCTTCCTTCATAGTGACCTGTGACCGAGAATTGAAGGGTGAGAGGAATTTGGCATTGTTATGTATTTTTCTCATGTTTCATCTATATGGGCTAGAATGTTTCATATATAGGCAGCTTCAGAGGGGTAATGTTGTGGTTTCAATGGGGAAATTTACTTTTGTTAGGATGTTGGAGGCCATTCAAGAGTATAAGTTATACCATTCTCCTTTAATTCCACCCAATGTGATTTTTGTTGCAAAAGAGAATATATTGGCATGATATGATCTATGTTCTTTGAAGGAGGTTATCAATGGAACAACACCCTTGGAAAAATATATCATGTATGAATGTATCAATAAAATTCCACAAGCCACAATGATTCAGGTGCATATCTATATCCATTTTTTTGTGCATCATATATGAAAGGAGAGGTTGTGCACTTGATCCTTCTTTATTATTTTTCAATCAAATTATTGTGATTTTTCATCTTGTAAGCATTCCTACTTTGTTTAGTTGATTTTCTCTATTTGGATCTTAAGTTGCTCAGGTGACATGAATACATCATCGGAAAGAAAAGATCCAAGAGAAAACTCCCCATA
>SNQJ01S0149914.1:23337-33661 GCA_010110895.2 Picea sitchensis | reverse complement strand
TCACTGGAAATAAACCAGAAGTCAACCACCTAAGAATATTTGGTTGCCCCGTGTATATACATGTTCCCAAGGAAAAGAGAACAAAGTTGGAGCCTTCAGAAAAGAAGGGCATCTTCGTTGGATAAAGTGAGACTTTGAAGGCTTACAGAATATATATTCCTGGACAGAGACAGATTGAGATCAATCGGGATGTAACGTTTGATGAAGATGAAGCCTTCAGAAGATCTAGGGAGTCTCACATGGATGAGGACCAAGAGGAGCAGGAAGTTGCAAGGGATGTAGTCACGGTTGACTCTACTCCACAGGAACCCATTCTAGAAGACCGAAATGAGATGGTAGAGCCAGAGAGACCTGTAGATCCACCTAGAGAAGCTATAGTCACCAGAAAGAGACCAACCTGGCTCCAGAACACTTTGCAAGAAGCTGAAGGACATGCAGCTCCCAAGGGCTCCTTTAGAGAGAGCAAGAGACCACACAATTTTTCCATCTATGTGGCATTGTTGAGTAAAATCATTGATTCAAAACCTTCCACTTTTGAGGAAGCTGCTAAGAAGCAAGTATGGAAGAATGCCATGATGGAGGAGTACCAGTCCATCATGAAGAATGATGTGTGGGAAGTGGTTCCGAGACCAGAAAGGAAGTCAGTAGTGACTTCCAAGTGGATCTACAAAATCAAGCATGCTGCAAACGGCAGCATAGAGAAGTACAAAGAGAGATTTGTGGCTAGAGGGTTCTCCCATAAAGAGGGAGAAGACTATGATGAGACATTTTCTCCAGTAGCAAAGTGCACTTCCATCAGATCGATTATTGCTATTGCTTCAATGATGGGATGGAAACTACACCAGATGGATGTCAAGACTTCCTTCTTGAATGGTGTAATTGAAGAAGAAGTGTACATAGAACAACCACAAGGTTTTGTAATCCATGGGAAGGAGTCCCATGTTTGCAAATTGAAGAAGGCTTTGTATGGGCTTAAGTAGACACCCAGGGCATGGTATGCCAAAATAGACAGCGATCTGATGAGCTTGGGGTTTACCAAGAGTAATGTAGATTCCAACCTTTACTACAAAGTTGAAGATGGTTGCCCATTGATTTTGGTCCTATCTGTGGATGACTTGTTTCTAACAAGAGATGAGAAGCTCATAGTTGGGTGCAAGAGGGAGCTAACGTCAGAGTTCGAAATGAAGGATCTAGGTCTGATGCATTATTTCTTGGGATTGGAGGTGTGGGAGAGGCCAGATGAGATTTTCCTTAGCTAAGGAAAATATACAGTTGAGATCCTGCAGAGATTCGGGATGATGGACTGCAAATCCAGGCCACACCTATGGTTACAAATTTGAAGTTCTTGAGTGATTCATATTCAGATTTGGTGGATCCCACGATGTACAGATAGTTGATCGGATCCTTGATGTACCTGGTTAACACCAGGCTGAACATATTCTTTGCAGTGAACACCTTGAGTCGGTACATGGTTGAACCTAGACATGTACATTGGATAGCAGTAAAGCATGTGTTGAGGTACCTACACGATACAGTTGGATATGGACTTAGAAATGTCTCGGATGGAGAAGTGAAGCTGCAAGGATATACAGACTTTGATTGGGCAGGGAGTGCAGTGGACCAGAAAAGCACATCAAGATGTTGCTTCAATTTGGGATCAGGTATGATCTCTTGGTTGAGTAGAAAACAAATGTTAGTGGCACTCAGTACAATAGAGGTAGAGTATATTGCAGCCAGTGTCGCAAGCCGTGAAGCAATGTGGCTTCGGAAGTTTCTTTCAGGGTTATTTGATCTAGAGGTGGAGCCAACTTTGATACATTGTGATAATCAAAGATGCGTGAAGCTTTCAGAGAATCATGTCTTTCATCAAACACCATTACATCCGAGACATGGTGCAGAGAGGAGTTGTGGAGCTCCGATACATATCCACAGATGAGCAGATAGCGGACATTGTCACCAAGCCTCTGTCTAGAGTGAAGTATGAGTACTTCAGAGACAAGCTTGGCGTGATGCAGAATGTCCACCCTCGTTGAGAGGGAGTTGTGATGTTTCTCCTCTAGTAGGCTTCCCTTTGGACAAGGGTTTCCCAGATCAGTCATGTGGAGCAACTGAGGCAGTAATGTAGTAGTCTTGCTCAGTGGATGGGTGTGAATGGGACTACTAGGAGAGGAGAAACATCATAGCATAGTCGTAGAGACCATGGGAGTAGCTTCGTGCTACTAGATTCATCTTGAGACTATAACTATGGCTGATGGCATGGTAGTAGTTGTGTGCTACTAATTGATTGTTGCATAGTTATAGATATTATCGACTATGATTATGGTTGATGGCATGGTAGTAGTTGTGTGCTACTAGTTGATTGTTGCATAAGCATAGAGACTATTGAACTGCATGGTGGTATCTTTTGTAGCTACCAATTGATTGCAGGATATGACTATGGTTGATGGCATGGTAGTATTTGTGTGCTACTAGTTGATTGATGCATAGTCATAGAGTTTGTGACTATGGTTGATGGCATGGTAGTAGTTGTGTGCTACTAGTTGATTGTTTCATAGTCACAAAGATCATAACTGTGGTTGATGGCATGGTAGTAGCTTAATGCTACTAGTTGATTGTTGCATAGTTCTGGAGACTATTGGACTGCATGGTAGTAGTCTTACGATTACTAGTGGATTGCAGATCATGACTATGGTTGATGGCATGGTAGTAGCTTAGTGCTACTAGTTGATTGTTGCATAGTCATAAGAGACTATTGGATAGCATGGTAGTAGCTTAGTGCTACTGGTTGATTGCTATGTAGTCGTAATAGCATGGTGGCAGCTTTCTACTGCTAGTTGATTGTTGGAGAGCATGGTAGTAGCTTAGTGCTACTAGTTGATTGCAGCATAGTCATATAGACTATGGCAAAGGATGGAGTTATTGATGGCATGGTGGTAATCGTGGGGCTACTAGATGATTGGAGAGCAATCAGTGGACTACTATAAGAAAACATCGTGGAAAGACACCTCCCTAGCTAAGAGGGAGTGTTGATGTTTCGTAGTTGCAAGAGGTATTTTCCTCCTAGACAGCCTTTCTTAGAAGAGAAGAAGATTCTAGAAGTCCAAGGAAGACCATTGAACAGTGGAAGAAAACCCTAGAAGAGAAGTTTACCCACCGAAAAAGAATAAACTGAAGTTCGAACCTCCAGAAAGAGAAGTCAGCCCATAGGAAAAGATAAAGGGGAAATAATATTTACCAGAGAAGAAGTTGTCCCAGCTAAAGTGACTTGAAGACTATAAATAAGGTGATGCCTTGCTCATTTGTACACTCACTCACTCATCTCTCACTCAAGAAGAAGGTGCTTGTCTGAGGCAAGGAAGGAAGACGCAACACTTCAACTCTTGGAGATTCTTGCTTATTCTTGCTGGTGGTTCTCTCTCTTGTGCACTATCTCTAAGAAGAGGTGCACCACTCTTGTATGGTGTTGCTACTGCAGCTGTCTAGTTTGCTAGTTTGTGCGCTAGCCTTGTGCTAGGTTTTCTTCATTGTCTATTTGCTCTTAAGAGTTGGTTCATGGTTGGATTATTTTGGATGGAATCTATCTAAGAAAGGTTGGGTGGGTTTTTCCCCCATTTGGCTGGATTATTTTGGATGGAATCTATGTAAAAGAAGATCTAAGAACACTAGTAAAATCTATTGATCTGAAAAATAAGAAAATCTAACAGTCACAAATCCAGTGATCCTACATTTGACACACAAAGCATGCATTGCGCAGATTCAGATAATTTACCTTTAGGAAATGAAGGCTGCCAATTGTAAACAACTTTATATGCTAGGACAATTTCTTATTGAGGTCCACATCGACACATACCCTAGGACTACGAAAATAATTCCGCCTACTATCTCCAATCAAGACAATGCCAAAGCATTGAGAAAACAATCAAGAAAGGCTCACATGTCAACAAAGAGTCTTAAAAGTTCACACCACATGATATATTAAGCGCTGACAAACCACCAATGTCCCATGTCTCAAGTTGCAAGACATCATGAGCAAAGCCTTCAAAATTTAGCAAAAGGAATAGGTAATGTGATCCACGACTATATTCAGATTTTAGAGAGATCCCCCAGGCTTCCCAATTCAAAACACAATTTATTGAACGCCTCCTCACTAGGCATCTTGTGGAGGAAGTAATAAACATCCCCTTATTCTTAAGATTTTTTCATTGTTTAGCATTTTTGTCAAAGAAGAAATTAAAACCCTCATCTTCCTCTTGTTTGTCTACCACAGTGGAGTTTAAATGATTCATCAAGAGACTGATGTTCTCTTCTAATTTCAAGTTATCATTGAATGTATGTTTATCAATGTTGATGCTCTTCATATTAGCATCTACACTCATGGCATCCAAGCCACATCCAAGTTGAAGAACCCTAGTCTTAATAGAATCAAATATATGGATCGCAGATCCAAGGGAAAACACTTTCATTGATATACAACCTTCAATCCAAGGCATGGAATCCAGCAATTCCCAATTCTTTCTGGACAGTTGTAGAGATTTATTGGACAACAAGGGATAATTCTACATGCCCATTGAGAATGGTATTGATGGATAGGACCAAATTAAAACCAACCATGTTATTTGTAGGAACTGCACTAGCAGGTCATGCACCCGGCCCCAATGCTCCATGCGACTCAAACAAGGGTCAAACTGAGTCGCGTAACCCGAACAAGAACGTATCTAAGTCGCATGATTGAGAAAATGACATACCAAGGTCACGTAAGTTAGGTGCATGTGGGTTAGGGCACAAAAATTGTCTTTGATTTCACTCCAAGCTAGGAGTATTACTTGTTGCAACAGATCAATAGTTTTAAGGGGAGGTTGATACTTGAAAGATGGGGAATTCTCCAACCTGAGGATTCCACTTAACAATCTCACCATATCTCACAGTTTGCATTTTTTCAGGGCTTGATGTCTAGAGAGAAATGAAGTCTCAAGTGGGGCTTCACCCCCAAGACCTATTGCACCTACCATATATATATATTTTTTTTTGATGACTCACAAGAAGAAAATAATGGATTCGAGTGCATTTGACCATACCCCGACCTAGGCCCAGATGTGGACGAATCATTGACAGATCCAAGGGGCACCCTGATTGCCTTCAAATTTGCACAAGAGTGTGCGCTCTTCGGAATAGCTTTTGCTCCTTTCACAATCTCCCCTGAAGCCCTAACTTATGGCCCAAGCTACCTTTATGGGGTAATTAGTCCTTTATTTAGTTTAATTGAAACTAATAACTCTAGTTATCTATTTTGCATAAGTGACCTTTTTACAAATATTGAAATGTAATACCATGAAGACCTAGAATTAAAACACTATTGCAAAATTATGAGCTTACCTATACATAGATTTATTTGCACGATAAAAATGTTGTGTTTAGGTACAGAACAGCTTGACTAAAAAATCAAGAATTCATAAAAATGTATTATATTTGTTCAAACTTTCAACAAAATCCCCTATATATTCTTCAAACAAACAAAGCACACCTTCACCTCAAACACTTCTGTTGTTTTATGAAATATAGTTCAATGAATTACAACTATAGTTAGCATTTCACTCATAATTGCACATCATTTCATTATAATCTCACAAAAGTGGCATTCCCTGAACTAGTTAGATAGGCTCTAATAAATGTAATCTTTCAAAATAGTTAGTATCTTATTGATTGTTAATGTCTAGGGGCTGTAATTTTATTCCAGTGTTTTAAAAAAAATTATTCACCAATAAAATTAACTTTAAACAAGGCTCGCCTAATATTTAAGAATTTGTACAAAAATTCTTACATTTACTCAAACTTTCTACAAAATTGCCCTGCAGTTGCTTTACAGAATAGAACCCAATGAGCGATGATGTTAGTTGCCATTATCTATAACTTTCACTCATAATTTCATATCATTTAGTAATAGGATCACAAAAGCATTTTCATTAAATTAGTTAGGTAGTTGTGCACTTTACTAGACCCTTCAACTCAATAAAATTTGGTATCAAAACAGAAAATAGTTATAAATACTGAGCAGAATACTCTTTCTATAGTCTATGGCAATAAAAAATCAGTTCTAAAAAGGAAGCTGATAACATTATTAGTCACCTCAAATGGCAGAGGAAACAAGTCAAAAGTACAACAAAGGCAGAAAAACGAATGCAATAACAGCACCAACAAAAAGGTCATACAATTTGGGAATTACCCCTGCTCTTAAACCTGCAGCTGTTGTGCCAGCTCCGCCATGATGAACCTATTCAGAGAATTTGAAGAAATAGGTTACAATCAAGGAGGATGGTAAGAAAAATAAATAAAAAACTCTGCCCTCAGGCAATTATATTACATTTATAATTACAGAGAAAACGAAGGCCTGTCGAAAGGTCATAGCCAAATCCCTTCTTATGTTGATAATGTTCTTACAGGAAACAAAAAGGAAAATTTCTAATTTTTATTCAATCTAATACCCTCATAATTGCAAAAGGTGGACATAATTCCCTGCTTGATTCAAATTTCAATCTGATACCCTCATAATTGCAAAAGACAGACATAATTCCTTGTTTGATTCAATCTAATACCCTCATAATTGAAAAATGTGGATATAGTTCCTGGCATTTACAATAACAATTAATCTAGAGTTTCAACTCAAGCATGTCTGAATTTGACCAAAAAATAAGCTTAATAACAACTAAAAGACCAATGAACAGTCTAAACAAAATTTTGATCCAACTGAGATAAGCCTGCATGATCCATAAATGTGAAGTCTTTTTAAAAAGTATGATACCAAGAAATTAGCAAAGGCTACCTACCACAGCACTGCATTGAGGGAACAACCAATCATGTGGACAATCTTCAAGAAGGAAGACATAGTCAGGAATTTGATGAACTGCAAACCAAACAATTTGTAAATATCATGTCTAACACAAAACTAAAACTCTCGAGCATGGTGAAGTTTCACATTCATGTAGTTTTTAATGAGGCGTACGGTGTACCTGCTTAATCAGTAGAAAAAAATCACATTCGCTATACTAGCATCAAGATATGTAAGAAGATGGAATTATGTCACCTTATAAAAGTATCAAGCATTTTTAGACAGAAAAGACTATGTGGACAGAAGGTACATTCATCCAAGCTTAGAGTAGAAATAGAAAATATGCATAATTTGACTACATCAGAATTAAAAAAGTAACAGTAGCAGAAAAAGTGGGCCAGCAATAGTCAACATAAGAGCCACTTTTAGAGATAAATTTCTTTAAAAAAAAAAGCATAGATCTATGTTTACAACTACAAGCAATAAATTTATTTTTGTCGAAAATAACATGCATCAAGAAATAGCCCGGTGGGTTAGCTCAAGTGGATGAGTGCCATTGTCTGCTCGAATGAGGTTCCAGGGTCGAATCCCTGGCCAGGAGCCTGTTTAGGGCCTCACTTGATGTCCCCACCGGGTTAGGCCCATAATCAGGCCGAACGGTTTACCCCGTTTACCATCCACGAAATGTGGGGAAGTACTCGGGGGTTTCCCGTGCTGTATTCCCAGGAAAAAAAAAACATGCATTAAGAAATCAATTTCTGGTTTGTAACAGCACTGTCTTATGTAAGAAACAGTTTCGTTCATATGCACTTTACAGGGAGTATTATATAAATTAAACATAAGCTGGACAAAAGATCAAGAAAACAAAAGCTACAGTTAAACAGAATATTTCAACAACTTCAAAAACTGAAGGATGAGTGATACTTACGTTTCCCAAGGTTGCCCCATCCTTTGTCTATAATTCCTCTCTGTCCTGTCACTTCTAATGCTTCGAGGATAATGCTAGTAGTCTGCACTGGATCTTCAAGAGGCTTGACAAAATGGCAAGATCTCAATTCATTAAAACTACTGGCCAAAACAATAAAAGCCAATTAAATGATACATAAGCATCACCTTAAACCAAGTGACAGGGTCTGATTTGAGCTAGTGACACAAGACAGATCACTGTTGGCTTATTTATCAAATATAGGATACATGCACTAAAAAAAAGAAATGATTCAAGACCGTTTTACAATATAATATGTCGTCATCAAACAGTAAATAACATAAGAACATTCTACTTCAGAAAACTATGTACAGAAACATTGCTTCTGACTTCCATCTTCCATTTGAGTAACTCACAGCAAAAATCTTTTCCTATTAACAAAATAACACGTTCATCATTGCTATTACCTGGAAAGTAATTGACATTTTTTGGCAGTATTATCAAAAACAATATCTCTTTAAATTGTCTCACTCATATATTTATTTTGGATATAAGACACTTGGCTTTCAACATACATTTCCCTGGCTATTACAATGATTAGTTTCATGTAATTGTGACCCTTGGACCATTTCTTGGTATAGTTCTATCCATGGATTCATCTCTTGGTATAGCTCTATTCATGGCCTTTTTTATGTACACTTTCGGGCAAATAATCTTACTTGTTGCCCGGCGGCACTCTGTGGAAGGTATGTGTATGTCTTTTCTTTTAATATATATTTCTAAGTTGCATGAAACGGGGAAACAATTCTGAGTTTCCGAAACCGGGATGATATGAACAGTCCATCAAAAAATGGAAACGTCGGGGGAAACGCCGTATTGCAAATGAAGCTTAGTATATAAAAAATTAAAAGTAAAATAAAAAATAAAATATATATATATATATATATATATATATATATATATTTAAAATAAAACATAATATTGCAAGAAAACCATAATGATAAACATAAATGACATTTAGAAGGAAAACCACTTTATCATTCTAAAGAAGCGCAGGGGTCACCAAAGAGAGTGATCAAATGAATGAAAGGCTTGACCTAAGGGTTTCTCTCTAAGTTGCACGAAACGGGGAAACGTTTCTGAGTTTCCGAAACCTGGACGATACGAAACAGGCCCTCGAAAAATGGAAACGCCGGGGGAAACGCCTTATATATATATAGTTTTTAAAAAAATAAAGCATTATATTGCAAGAAAAACATAATGATACACATAAATGACATTTTAGAAGGAAAACCATGTCCATATTAACTCCCATAGATGTTGAATATCATTCATTACATGATGCAAGTAGCAAAATCCAAAATTAGCCTTTATAGATGAGGCTTTACATCCAAAATCAGCCTTTATAAATGAGGCCGTATGTGCTGAAAATGAAAAAAAAACATGAGCTAAAGGCAACTACAATTACATATCATACTGATCCTCATCCTCATCATCAAAAATAGAACAAGATGCATGTTCAACAAAACTAGATCCTCGATGGGAAGAAGAGGCAACTGGAATTCCACTTCCACTTGCATCATCATCAATATCAAGAGTAGAAAGAGAGAGCTCTAAGTCAGGGTTTTCTGCATCCACATCCCACTCTTTATGAGGTCCACTTGTAGATTCTTCACCCTTGTGAGACACAAGGTGAAGGTTTGAATGCACATATACAAGATCCTTAGCCTTCTGCGATCCCAACCTGTTGCACTTCACTGAATGAATGAAACCATAGGTGCTCCAATACCTTTCTGTTGATGAAGAGCTTGCCACTTGTGATAGAGTATGAGTGCCAAGGCTTTGCAAATATACGCCATTTTCCCCATGACAAGTCCACCATTTAATCGGGTCCATGGTGCTTCTCTCCTCCAAAGCTGACATGTTTGCAAAATCCTCTAATCCAACAACAAAACAAGCAAACTCCTCCCTCACATCTTTTTGCTGAGAAGATGGAAACAACCTCTGGAAGGCTTTTTTCACTCCTGTGGCCACCTCCTTGTACTTATGTGGGGCCTTCCTCTTCCCATTGCTTAGAGCAATGGACTCCTCATCATAAAATTTGGGATTTAGAGCATGTGTCAAAGTGTGCAATGGAGTGTTAAATCCATTCCACCTAGTAACAATGATGGGCCTCACATGCTCAACAAAGTCAACCTCGACAAAAAACAGAGTGGGAGTCTCCTGTGTAATAATTTCCACGGTTTTCTCAACCATGGTATCCATGCCATCATAAATCTCTCCCAGGAATGGTTTGTCTGTGTTTGCATCTTGGAGAAACTCAAATGCCGGTGAAGTAAACTTGAGCAAGAATTCTACCTTGCTCCACCAATGCTCATCAATCAACACCCTCCGCACCATACTTCCTCTCTCTGAATCTGACTGTCTCCACTCAGCCCAAGTCACACCCACCACCATACTCATCAATGCACTTTTGATCTCAATAAGGCGGTGCAACATGATGAAGCTTGAGGCATATCTTGTCTCAACAACGTTGAGCAACTCCAATTTGGAGTATTCTCGATACATTGCTTGAG
>SNQJ01S0149914.1:0-23327 GCA_010110895.2 Picea sitchensis | reverse complement strand
ATGTAGAATTATCCCTTGTTGTCCAATAAATCTCTACAACTGTCCAGAAAGAATTGGGAATTGCTGGATTCCATGCCTTGGATTGAAGGTTGTATATCAATGAAAGTGTTTTCCCTTGGATCTGCGATCCATATATTTGATTCTATTAAGACTAGGGTTCTTCAACTTGGATGTGGCTTGGATGCCATGAGTGTAGATGCTAATATGAAGAGCATCAACATTGATAAACATACATTCAATGATAACTTGAAATTAGAAGAGAACATCAGTCTCTTGATGAATCATTTAAACTCCACTGTGGTAGACAAACAAGAGGAAGATGAGGGTTTTAATTTCTTCTTTGACAAAAATGCTAAACAATGAAAAAATCTTAAGAATAAGGGGATGTTTATTACTTCCTCCACAAGATGCCTAGTGAGGAGGCGTTCAATAAATTGTGTTTTGAATTGGGAAGCCTGGGGGATCTCTCTAAAATCTGAATATAGTCGTGGATCACATTACCTATTCCTTTTGCTAAATTTTGAAGGCTTTGCTCATGATGTCTTGCAACTTGAGACATGGGACATTGGTGGTTTGTCAGCGCTTAATATATCATGTGGTGTGAACTTTTAAGACTCTTTGTTGACATGTGAGCCTTTCTTGATTGTTTTCTCAATGCTTTGGCATTGTCTTGATTGGAGATAGTAGGCGGAATTATTTTCGTAGTCCTAGGGTATGTGTCGATGTGGACCTCAATAAGAAATTGTCCTAGCATATAAAGTTGTTTACAATTGGCAGCCTTCATTTCCTAAAGGTAAATTATCTGAATCTGCGCAATGCATGCTTTGTGTGTCAAATGTAGGATCACTGGATTTGTGACTGTTAGATTTTCTTATTTTTCAGATCAATAGATTTTACTAGTGTTCTTAGATCTTCTTTTACATAGATTCCATCCAAAATAATCCAGCCAAATGGGGGAAAAACCCACCCAACCTTTCTTAGATAGATTCCATCCAAAATAATCCAACCATGAACCAACTCTTAAGAGCAAATAGACAATGAAGAAAACCTAGCACAAGGCTAGCGCACAAACTAGCAAACTAGACAGCTGCAGTAGCAACACCATACAAGAGTGGTGCACCTCTTCTTAGAGATAGTGCACAAGAGAGAGAACCACCAGCAAGAATAAGCAAGAATCTCCAAGAGTTGAAGTGTTGCGTCTTCCTTCCTTGCCTCAGACAAGCACCTTCTTCTTGAGTGAGAGATGAGTGAGTGAGTGTACAAATGAGCAAGGCATCACCTTATTTATAGTCTTCAAGTCACTTTAGCTGGGACAACTTCTTCTCTGGTAAATATTATTTCCCCTTTATCTTTTCCTATGGGCTGACTTCTCTTTCTGGAGGTTCGAACTTCAGTTTATTCTTTTTCGGTGGGTAAACTTCTCTTCTAGGGTTTTCTTCCACTGTTCAATGGTCTTCCTTGGACTTCTAGAATCTTCTTCTCTTCTAAGAAAGGCTGTCTAGGAGGAAAATACCTCTTGCAACTACGAAACATCAACACTCCCTCTTAGCTAGGGAGGTGTCTTTCCACGATGTTTTCTTATAGTAGTCCACTGATTGCTCTCCAATCATCTAGTAGCCCCACGATTACCACCATGCCATCAATAACTCCATCCTTTGCCATAGTCTATATGACTATGCTGCAATCAACTAGTAGCACTAAGCTACTACCATGCTCTCCAACAATCAACTAGCAGTAGAAAGCTGCCACCATGCTATTACGACTACATAGCAATCAACCAGTAGCACTAAGCTACTACCATGCTATCCAATAGTCTCTTATGACTATGCAACAATCAACTAGTAGCACTAAGCTACTACCATGCCATCAACCATAGTCATGATCTGCAATCCACTAGTAATCGTAAGACTACTACCATGCAGTCCAATAGTCTCCAGAACTATGCAACAATCAACTAGTAGCATTAAGCTACTACCATGCCATCAACCACAGTTATGATCTTTGTGACTATGAAACAATCAACTAGTAGCACACAACTACTACCATGCCATCAACCATAGTCACAAACTCTATGACTATGCATCAATCAACTAGTAGCACACAAATACTACCATGCCATCAACCATAGTCATATCCTGCAATCAATTGGTAGCTACAAAAGATACCACCATGCAGTTCAATAGTCTCTATGCTTATGCAACAATCAACTAGTAGCACACAACTACTACCATGCCATCAACCATAATCATAGTCGATAATATCTATAACTATGCAACAATCAATTAGTAGCACACAACTACTACCATGCCATCAGCCATAGTTATAGTCTCAAGATGAATCTAGTAGCACGAAGCTACTCCCATGGTCTCTACGACTATGCTATGATGTTTCTCCTCTCCTAGTAGTCCCATTCACACCCATCCACTGAGCAAGACTACTACATTACTGCCTCAGTTGCTCCACATGACTGATCTGGGAAACCCTTGTCCAAAGGGAAGCCTACTAGAGGAGAAACATCACAACTCCCTCTCAACGAGGGTGGACATTCTGCATCACGCCAAGCTTGTCTCTGAAGTACTCATACTTCACTCTAGACAGAGGCTTGGTGACAATGTCCGCTATCTGCTCATCTGTGGATATGTATCGGAGCTCCACAACTCCTCTCTGCACCATGTCTCGGATGTAATGGTGTTTGATGAAAGACATGATTCTCTGAAAGCTTCACGCATCTTTGATTATCACAATGTATCAAAGTTGGCTCCACCTCTAGATCAAATAACCCTGAAAGAAACTTCCGAAGCCACATTGCTTCACGGCTTGCGACACTGGCTGCAATATACTCTACCTCTATTGTACTGAGTGCCACTAACATTTGTTTTCTACTCAACCAAGAGATCATACCTGATCCCAAATTGAAGCAACATCTTGATGTGCTTTTCTGGTCCACTGCACTCCCTGCCCAATCAAAGTCTGTATATCCTTGCAGCTTCACTTCTCCATCCGAGACATTTCTAAGTCCATATCCAACTGTATCGTGTAGGTACCTCAACACATGCTTTACTGCTATCCAATGTACATGTCTAGGTTCAACCATGTACCGACTCAAGGTGTTCACTGCAAAGAATATGTTCAGCCTGGTGTTAACCAGGTACATCAAGGATCCGATCAACTATCTGTACATCGTGGGATCCACCAAATCTGAATATGAATCACTCAAGAACTTCAAATTTGTAACCATAGGTGTGGCCTGGATTTGCAGTCCATCATCCCGAATCTCTGCAGGATCTCAACTGTATATTTTCCTTAGCTAAGGAAAATCTCATCTGGCCTCTCCCACACCTCCAATCCCAAGAAATAATGCATCAGACCTAGATCCTTCATTTCGAACTCTGACGTTAGCTCCCTCTTGCACCCAACTATGAGCTTCTCATCTCTTGTTAGAAACAAGTCATCCACAGATAGGACCAAAATCAATGGGCAACCATCTTCAACTTTGTAGTAAAGGTTGGAATCTACATTACTCTTGGTAAACCCCAAGCTCATCAGATCGCTGTCTATTTTGGCATACCATGCCCTGGGTGTCTACTTAAGCCCATACAAAGCCTTCTTCAATTTGCAAACATGGGACTCCTTCCCATGGATTACAAAACCTTGTGGTTGTTCTATGTACACTTCTTCTTCAATTACACCATTCAAGAAGGAAGTCTTGACATCCATCTGGTGTAGTTTCCATCCCATCATTGAAGCAATAGCAATAATCGATCTGATGGAAGTGCACTTTGCTACTGGAGAAAATGTCTCATCATAGTCTTCTCCCTCTTTATGGGAGAACCCTCTAGCCACAAATCTCTCTTTGTACTTCTCTATGCTGCCGTTTGCAGCATGCTTGATTTTGTAGATCCACTTGGAAGTCACTACTGACTTCCTTTCTGGTCTCGGAACCACTTCCCACACATCATTCTTCATGATGGACTGGTACTCCTCCATCATGGCATTCTTCCATACTTGCTTCTTAGCAGCTTCCTCAAAAGTGGAAGGTTTTGAATCAATGATTTTACTCAACAATGCCACATAGATGGAAAAATTGTGTGGTCTCTTGCTCTCTCTAAAGGAGCCCTTGGGAGCTGCATGTCCTTCAGCTTCTTGCAAAGTGTTCTGGAGCCAGGTTGGTCTCTTTCTGGTGACTATAGCTTCTCTAGGTGGATCTACAGGTCTCTCTGGCTCTACCATCTCATTTCGGTCTTCTAGAATGGGTTCCTGTGGAGTAGAGTCAACCGTGACTACATCCCTTGCAACTTCCTGCTCCTCTTGGTCCTCATCCATGTGAGACTCCCTAGATCTTCTGAAGGCTTCATCTTCATCAAACGTTACATCCCGATTGATCTCAATCTGTCTCTGTCCAGGAATATATATTCTGTAAGCCTTCAAAGTCTCACTTTATCCAACGAAGATGCCCTTCTTTTCTGAAGGCTCCAACTTTGTTCTCTTTTCCTTGGGAACATGTATATACACGGGGCAACCAAATATTCTTAGGTGGTTGACTTCTGGTTTATTTCCAGTGAATACTTCTTCAGGTCTCTTGTTCCCTAATATCTTGTGAGGACTTCTATTCTGAACATACACGGCCGTACTAGATGCTTCTGCCCACAAGTGCATGGGTAGGTTCTGGTCATGGATCATCGCTTTAGCTACTTCCACAATAGATCTGTTCTTTCTCTTTGCAACCCCATTTTGTTGGGGGTTGTAGGGAGTTGTCAACTCCCTCTTAATTCCTACTTCTCTGCAAAAGTCTTTGAACTCATTTGAGGTGTACTCCCCTCCATTATCAGATCTCAATATTTTAATCTTCCTTCCAGAGAGATTCTCAACTAAATCTTTAAATTCTTGAAACTTGTTAAAAACTTCATCTTTCGCTTTCAAGAAGTAGATCCACGTCTTACATGAATAATCATCTATGAAGATGACATAGTATACAAAGTTGCCTAGGGATGGCACCATCATCTGTCCGCATACATCTGAGTGTATGATGTCCAAGATCCCCTTGGATCTATTGTCACTGCTTCTAAAGATTCCCTCATTCTTGCCAAGTGTACATCCCTTACAAACTCCATCATGTTCTACCTGTATATCTGGTAGACCTGTTACCATCTTGCTCAGGACTGGTAACGCTCTGTAATTTAGATGAGCAAGCCTTCGATGCCATAACTCACTAGAGTTAACATTGTTGTGTACAAGGGCTTGTTCTTGGTGTCCTTTCAATTTATACAATCCTCCCTCTCGGACACCAATCACGGTAGCAACATCTATGCTAGAATTCTTGGGCCATAGAAGAACTTGGCCATCCACAAAAGCTACCCTAAAACCTTTATCTTCTAAAGAAGAAATAGAAAGAAGATTCGTCTTCAAGCCTTGTACAAGCAATACATCTTTAATTGAGATAGAATTACCTGAATCAAGTTGGTAGGAGGCTTCTCCTACTCCTTTGACTACATGTCTGGAATCATCCCCAAGCTCCACTTAAAGGGATGAACTCTTCTTTGTCAATTTCGTGAGGGAACTTCTGAATCTAGTCATGTGCTTGGAAGCACCATTATCCACGAGCCAAATATCACTTCCTTGAGTGATAGTACTTGTGAGGGATGAGACAAATACATATTCTTCGTCCTTCTATTCGTTTTCCTTCTTCTGAGGTGTGGGCTCTTCCATGTGTGTTGCATGTGCATGATGTTTCGTCTTTCCTCTCCCATGAGGACATTGAAAGGCATAATGTCCCAACTTCTTACAAGTGTAACACCTGATTTTAGATACATCCTTCCTATGGTGTGGTCTTCTAGTTTTCTTCGGACTGGCTTCTCTCCTTTCTTTCCTTTTCTTCACATGAGCAATAAGAGCTTGATTTTATTCATCATTTGTCTTNACTTAAAGGGATGAACTCTTCTTTGTCAATTTCGTGAGGGAACTTCTGAATCTAGTCATGTGCTTGGAAGCACCATTATCCACGAGCCAAATATCACTTCCTTGAGTGATAGTACTTGTGAGGGATGAGACAAATACATATTCTTCGTCCTTCTATTCGTTTTCCTTCTTCTGAGATGTGGGCTCTTCCATGTGTGTTGCATGTGCATGATGTTTCGTCTTTCCTTTCCCATGAGGACATTGAAAGGCATAATGTCCCAACTTCTTACAAGTGTAACACCTGATTTTAGATACATCCTTCCTATGGTGTGGTCTTCTAGTTTTCTTCGGACTGGCTTCTCTCCTTTCTTTCCTTTTCTTCACATGAGCAATAAGAGCTTGATTTTATTCATCATTTGTCTTCTGCGATTTGGATATCAATCTAGATTCTTCTTGGGTACAATCTGTCCATAGATTGTCAAATTTGGGCAACTTATTTCTTGTGCAAATTCCTTGAACAAATGGGTCCTAAGAAGAGAGAAATCCATTAAGTGTTGTGGTCACAAGTTCTGCATCGTCTACTGAGTCTTCAATGGCTGCTAGCTGGTTATTGATCTGTGAAATTCTCATGAAGTAATTGGAGACTGTTTTTGACTTATTCATCATTACGTTTCTGAGTTGATGCCTTAGAGTTAGCTTTCGACTGGTGTTCTTTCTTTCATAAAGTATGGTTAGGGAATCAAACATTTCTTTCGGTGTCTTTAGTTCTGATACATTGGATATCAAGTGATCTTTGATTGAATTTGTCCAGATCCTTTTGGCCTTGATTTCATTCTTCTTAACCTTTTCCTTGGCCTCTGCTTCTTCTGGTTCTAGGACGACTTGCTTGACATGATCCAACAACTCATTCTCTTATAGAATGAGAAGTATCCTATGCTTCCACGATCTGAAGTTATCTGCTCCATCCATTCTCTCCTTGACTCTCATATTGGTAATCATTTTCGTTGGTAGAAACCCTAGATCTGAGAAATTTCAAATTTTTAGACTTCACCAAACTGCAAAACAGAGTGTTGCAGGGGGTGCGCTAGGGTTGGGCGAATTGCTTTGTAGTGGGATTAGTCCCAACGATTTGGAACTAGTGCTCAACGAGCTTGACAAATGATTATGCAGCTGTAATTTTCAAGATATTTCCTTCCAATTGTTAGACTGTCTTGAAGGTAACCATCTCTGAAACCATGTTAGATTTTCTTATTTTTCAGAGTAGTAGATTTACCAGTGTTCTTAGATCTTCTTTTACATTAACAATTATTTGAAAAATGAACAGCATAAACAAGTACAAGAAGACACAAGAGTTTATCCTGGGAAAACCCCAAATGGGGGAAAAACCCAACCAACCTTTCTTAGATAGATTATGTCCAAAATAATCCAACCATGAACCAACTCTTAAGAGCAAACAGATAATGAAGAAACCCTAGCACAAGGCTAGCGCACAAACTAGCAAACTAGACAGTTGCCGTAGCATCACCATACAAGAGTAGCACACCTCTTCCCAGAGATAGTGCACAAGAGAGAGAACCACCACCAAGAATAACCAAGAATCTCCAAGAGCTGCAGTATTGTGTCTTCCTTCCTTGCCTTAGACTAGCGCCTTCTTCTTGAGTGAGAGATGAGTGAGTGTACAAATGAGCAAGGCATCACCTTATTTATAGTCTTCAAGGCACTTTAGTTGGGCTGACTTCTTCTATGGGAAATCCTATTTCCCCTTTATCTTTTCTTGCGGGCCGACTTTTCTTTTTGGAGGTTCCAACTTCACTTTATTCTTTTCCCGTGGGCCGACTTCTCTTCTAGGGTTTTCTTCCACTGTTCAATGGTCTTCCTTGGACTTCTAGAATCATCTTCTCTTCTAAGAAAGGTTGTCTAGGAGGAAAATACCTCCCGCAGCTACCAAAACATAAAAAATGACTTCCCTATTAAAATGATCTATTCTTCCAGTGGGCATGTCAAGATCCCCCAATGGCACTAACAAAAGAGTTAGACTAATAAAAATGCTTTGTTGATTGCATACACATTGAACAAAAATAAATACATATCTGGATCTTTCCATTCTTCTTCTTGCTGGAACCACATTGGCAATCCAATTTGAATACCTGACTGAAGTGATAACGTGAGCTTCCAAGAGCTTCTGTAATTCCTGTTGTATAATTGGAGCTACTTTAGGGTTCATGTTCCTCTAGCGCTGTTTGAAACGTTGAGCATCTTTCTTCAGTGGGATTGCATGCTTGATTACCTGTGGATCATATGTTTTCAACTCATCGTAAGAACATGCAAACACATCTTTATACTCACATGCCAAAGTCTCCAACTTCCTCCTTACCCCTGGGTACAACCTCGGCCAACCCTGATAAGTCTGGGGGACTCTGTAGAACCAATATTCAGCTCAATTTCGTGTTCATCAAAATCTAATTCATTAGTTATTTGAATAAATTAGATTTATCAAATAACTTTCTAATTGAACTAAAGCTCTTGGGATCCTGTTGATCCACAATTGGACTAGTGGAAGATCACCCTCCTGCACTTCATCAACTAAGTGAGACGAATAACAGTTAATGCAATTTAAAAAATTAAACATATGCCTTTCTTCAAATACTTTCCAACAACCAATACTATCAGGAATAGATGGTCAGATTACCACTTCAACCAAATATCAAGTATGAGGAAGAATTGTGCATGGCTGGAAACAAGCAGCTGATGATGCCCTGGAGTTTGCAAGCTGATTTTGAGACCTTGGGACAACAGCAATAGAAAGTGCTAGAAAACATTCAATTTCATCCCAAACTACGTCCTGGTACCTCTTAAGCGTTGGGTTCTTTTTCTCACACAAATCTTTTACTTGATTAAGCACAAGTTCTACTTTCAATAACTTTATTCCCATTTTCAACCCCTACTCAAGACCTAACAACAAGGCCTCATAGTCGACCATATTGTTAGAACAATCAAACTCTGATGGAAATGAAAATGTGAAAATATTAGCCGAGTGGGATGTGAAAACAACCCGTGCACCTGCTCCTGATCTAGATTGTCCACCGACAAAATTCATAGTCCATAAACCATCTGAGAAACTCTCACCAGCAAGCTTAGGTGGTACAACTGGTTGTTCGAGCTCCTCCATCACTACATATGCACCCAAATCTGGCTCAGATAGCTTAGGATACAATGGTTCATTTTCCAATTTCTGTGGATCTTCAACATTATGCAACGTTTTTCTCTCTTGGAACAACCTCACCTTGTAACCTGGTTCCACTGGAATATTTGCATATGACCAATCCATCTGGGTACAGCCTCCTGCTTTTGCTGCCTACTTTCTAGATAAAAGCATGCTCCACTTAACAGGGGCAATTAATCACCTCAATGTCCATAGTCAGGACTCTATCTAGATATTCTTGCAAACAAACCGCAAGTCCTTTTATGACCCCGCAAACCTGCACTTCTCTTGATTTCAACCTGTACATTTCTATAAGTCCTAGAATTTGTTAATCCTGGTTGATTGATCACCTCAAGAGTTGTGACATTAGTTGATGCTCCTGAATCCAGAATACATTTTCTAAGAAACAAACCTTGAACCAACAATGAAATATAAAAGGGAGGGGGTTCGTCAACATTATTCATACCTAAGTATACATGCCGATAATTGTTTGATGGATCAATGGAACCGCCCAATCCCAAAAACCTGCTGATGGCACTTTTCTGTCTCGACAAATGAATAAATTCTTGAAGTGGTACTGAAATTATGATTTTTGCTAATTCATTTATTACACAAAACGTTGAATTTTGCATAAGCAATCGATCGGGCTGATCTGGGGCAGCCACCTGCTGAGTGTTATTTTGTAATACAGATTGCTTTTCTTGGGGATTATTTGGTACCTTGTTTTTCCTTGCGTATGTCCTTGTTATTTTAGCGACCATAGCTGCTGCTTTTGATTGTGATTTGCTGATTTTAGACACTGCCATTTGATTTTGGGGGACAAACATACTTGTAGGTATCATAGTATTCTAACATGGATCAAATTGCCTTGGATTTGAGGGAAAAACCCTTGGCTGATTACCTTCTTTATGGCCAGAAACTTGATATCCCTATGGGCTGTCATATTCGTCATCCATGAACATCATGTTTAAAGTGTCATTTGCTGTTTGGAAGTGTCTTTTGGATGACCTTGGATGAAAATATAAGCTGTTTGGGCAAATACCCCGCAACTCTCTTCATTATGGGGCAATTCACGTGCCCTGCAATAGTGGCCAAAAGAGGGGAAACCCACAAAATTATTGCCAGACATCAGTACTGGATGTTTGAGTGTCTCAACTCTCTTTCCTCTCTGGAAGGGTCCTTGGGAGGGGGCTGTCTTGTTGAAAAGTTCACTTATTTACTGGGGCAGCTTGCTGATTTTGAAAGTTTTTCTTGATTCTGATCATTTTATTGCTCAAATCATGCAGTAAATCAGCAAATTTTGTTGGTACTTCACTGGTTTCATTGCCTTCCTCTTTCTTTGGTTCTTGAAGTGATTTTCCCCACAGAACAAATAAACGGGAAGAACTTGGGCGGACTTTCTTAGCTGCAATCATTTTCTTTTCAGGCTTGAGAGCAGTGGCATGAGCAGCCTCCAAGTTTTTTATGTCCTTTTCCCTGAGCAAAAAATTAAAAGAGTCGTCAAAAGCATTGATATGATATACCAAAGCAATCTCATCACTGGGGCATACAGGTTGAGGAATCCTTGTATGAAGCTTGGTGAACCAATTATTGAATTCGGAAACTGTTTCGTTCTCATTCTTGTAGATTGAAGTAAACTTTGCTAGCATAAACATACTATCCTACTTGTGCCCCCACTTCTCTATGAATTTTTCTCGTACGAGTCCCATCCATCGATGCAAGCAGCAGGGAGGGATTTGTGCCATGCTCGTGCATCCTCTTCAAGGGTCTGCATGAACATCTTCATGACTACTTCCTCATATTCAACCTCCAAGCCTTCTACAAAATTTACGAAAGTAATCCAATGATCTTAAATTGAAACCACATTATTCCCTACAAAGTTCGGAAGTCCCTTCCTGTATTCACTTGCAGGCATAAGATGAGGTTGATTAGGCATCTAAGAAAAACTCAATAGAGCGTAAAGGCTAAGGGTAAATCTAATTGTAACTCTTGCCATTTTACTAGCCTGAGATGAAGAGGGAGTTGAAATAACAGTAGATGAAGGTGTTGAGGAAAAACTCACAAAAGGACTTATTACCACGAAAGGATTTGTGCCGAAACATTGGTGGTAGAAGGTGTAAGGACTACCTTGGAAGCAGTGGAAATGGTAGAAGCACTTGTCAAACCGGGTGGAGTTTCAGGTGGTGTTTTGCCTTTATTCTGGGAAAGATGTTTGGGCTCGCTGTGGCCTAAAATCACGCCTTGTGTAGGATTGAATCTTGCAGATTTCCTTGTGTTATCCAGTATGACCAAATCCTACAAGAGTGGAGTTGCCAGGTGAGTTAGAAAATAAAATCAAAAAATGAAAACTCACCAATGTCATTGTAGTATAGTGGTGAGTGTTCCTACTTATCACGTGGGTGACCCAGGTTCGTTTCCTGGTAACAGTGCCAATTTATTATCAGGTGGATCTGCACCAACAGATCCACCTGACAACTCTAGACAACCAGCCCTATCACAGTTGGTTGTTTCTCCATTTGCACTGGTGCTTTTCTAGTCTTAGGGGGCTGTCCCTAAGGGTTGTATGCTGTTTATCAAATGAACAAATCTGCATAACAATCCAGTTGATCAGAAAACAAAATACTTGCCCTTGAAATGCTCGTAAGCAGTCAAGAGCAAGACTAAATTCTTATTTAAATTCGTAGTGCTTGAAATCATATTTCTAAGATAACTATAGCAGTGAATGAAATGAAGGAAGTGAAGTGAATGTGCACCTTAAGTGATAGTAAATCAAAGTAAATGCACCAAAGCAAACCAAGTCACTGCAATACATTAAACTACTATCCAACCAATAGATTCCTAGAACCAAAGGCAGGGCATAGTTATTTAAAGAGATTGAATTAGATTATAGTGGCAACACACGACAGGCTAGAATAGGTCCAATAGTATGCAGTGGTGGAAGCATGTCGTTAGATTTGGAAGGTGGGAGGATGGTGAGAATCTTCTGCTGCAATTTGCTCAGAAATACTGTCTAACATCATCAAAGTGATCTCCAATCCATTTGATATAGAAGCCCCAAAACCAAAAATAGTATGTCCTAATTGTGCAAGAGAAAAGCCAAGAATCCTAACTGCTTGCATGGCATATGTAATCACTGGAAATACCTACATCAATCCACCTCCAGTGCTGGATTTTGGCAACGTCTGGTGTATAAATCTATTGTTTATGACAGCGAACTTCCTAATTGCTGGTAACTGCAAATAAGACTCCTGTTACCTTCCCTAATCAATCAATCATGCCAAAATTTTTGTTGTTTATGGTTATAGTAGTGTAAAACATGAAAAGCGACTTGCCAATTCTAAGGATAAGACTGCTAAAGATAGTCTACTCCAGTGCTGAATTTGATCCTCTGTTTGCCACTTGACCAAGTCGACCTTACCCTACATTGAACTTCTTTTAGCTGCATGTTCTTTTTCCCAAAATAATACTAACAGTGGCAGCTAATAATAACCACATGTTACTTCTGTGATAACCCTGAAGCATATTCCAGCTAGCAGTAGCATAAAATCGATGGGAAGACTACTGATTACTGTTTTCCAATGATGGAAATTGTCTAAAGCTATTCACCTCGAGGCTATAATATTATCCTGTAGATGTTGTTACTAAAACAATCACTGATTTCCCATAACAACAGTTGAACCATCTACCAAATATACATCTTTCAGTGCTGACCCTTCTTCAGTTAATTGCTGGAAAGGCTGAAATAGATGGCATCCACCAGAAATACTCTTCTACAGCGCTGATTTCCTGAGGTAGGACTCTGTCTTGGGTGCAGCCTTTATCTTAAACTGCTGCTATCTCATTCCAATATACTAGAAAAGAGTTATTCCAGCATTTCCTCTTTGACCAATCTCCAAAAATAGACACCTAAATTACTGGAAATTCATCATATCTGTCCTTTACTTGGTCTGAAACTTGCAATTACATGCAGATCTGAAAAAGATAAATCACTCCTAAATTAAACCGGCCAAAAGTAACCCTTTAAGAGGTGGCTTTCGCTAAAAATATTTTTCATGCTAATTTTTGCCAAGGAAAATCGAATTAGGATTTAAGACTGATTTGCATGCAAGGATTGGATAAAGTAGTCATGTTAGGTTTTAAGGCTTAATAAAATTAGCAAAATTGCTAATTATGTAAAGGAAGTCGAGCTAGCTTTTTCTGTTTGACAAAATTAGCATGAAAACTTCAATTCAGGGTTTTCTTGATTTGGTAAATTTAGCAAACATACTAAGTGTTGATGACCAAGCGAATCAGGGTTTTGGCTTGAGAAAATAGTAAGGCAAATCAAAGGTTCAAACTCACCTTAGATGCAAGGATATGAACCAAACTAGCATGTCGAATAAGGGCTTGGACTTAATAAAGTGATAAGAGGAATTAGGTTCTTTGGAAAGTCTAAATTAGCAAAAATGGCAAGAAAACCTAGGAGGGGGTGTTAAGGTTTTGGCACAAAGAAAAATTTTAGAACCTCATACAAATGGAAACCCTCCAAATAGTTGCCATGTGTCACATTGAGAGAATAAATTCAGCTACTCAACATTGTACTTTACTTACCATCCTTCACCCACCAAAATCTTGGAACCACTCCACCACTGCACATTGGAACCATGAGATCATACCCTGTACTTGTTATAAATAGAATTGCTAATAATAAAGATGCCAAAAATAGCAGTCTAGCTCCTAAAAAGTAGGAAAGACTTAAAAATGAAGAGAATAACTATGAGACCGTTGCCAAATATAGTATGTCTAAAAATAGACATTGCTAAAAATGACAACATCTTGCATGTCAATGAAAACAATGTTGCTAGACTCATTTTGCCTTCAAGGAACCCAAATATGTGCTTAGAGTCGACATGCAAGCCCTGGAAATCAAACTGCTAAAAATAACAGTGTCATGAGACTGCTTACATGTCGCCCTAAACAAACTCATTGGCATCGTGAGCTCACGAGGACGAAGAATATGTAAAAATCTCTCACATGCAGGTTCAATTGTCCAAAATTTTCTCATTACAGATTTGATTTTCAGTTATCATTGTTTTCATAGTTTGGTAATTTCCGGCACTTACATGTCTTGTTGTTTTGACATAAGTTGAGGCTGAAATTGTTAAGGGATTTAACATTTATATTGAAGAAACTTTGACAGATTTACTGCTGTAAATCTGCTTTAATTGCAGTGATTTCAGATTTCGTTTATGCATGGAAATATTGACATAAAGGGTTGAGACTTGTTGGCATATATATTGGGGTTGATGGGAAGTGAAATATTGTCTGCTATTTGCTGGTGTAATTTATATTTCAGTTCAACCCTAATGCTGATAATTCTTAGGGATTAGATCCATGGAATCTCAAAAGAGGTGAAATTTCTGAATTTGCAAAAGAACCTCAAGTCATGCAATTTTACATGGTATCAGGGTTTTCTTGCTGATAACACTCTTTTGGTGAAGAGAAAGTTAGTATTTCAACTGCATTGTACCTTGGAGTGGTACACTAACCTTGTATAGGTTGTTTGGAATCTGGATGTGAAAACCTAGGATGCTTGGGAGAAGCGTTTGAGCTAGGGCAAGAAGAATCATTCCAGAACTCATAACAAGGAGGAGGACAGGGAAAGAAGAATCATTCTCGATTTTGTGAAGGATCACTTTGTTGTTCACATTGTAGACAAGATGATTGGTAAGGAGATGTTTGAAGCTTTGGTTGGTTTATTTCAAAGTTCCTGTGTTTATTGACAGATGCTCTTGCGAAACAAGCTTTTGACTATCTCCATGAGCAAGATAGATAATGTGGTGAGCTACATGGCTGAGATCACAGAGTTGAGAGACCAGTTGAGTGCCATTGGGACAAAGGTGGAAGACAAGGAGTTGGTGTGGATTGACTTGAATGGAATTTTACCATCTTGGAAGCCTTTTATTTAGGGAGTTTATGCTTAGGAGAAATTACTATCCTTTACAAAGCTCTGCGATGACCTTGTGTAGGAAAAGATTAGGTTGCAGTCCTGTTCAATGCAGCGAGAGTATGTAGAAGAGATTGCTCTCATCGAGAGGATGAAGAAGGATAGTAAGAAAAGCTACAAGAAGGAAGGTTCAAGGATACAGAAGAATGACTTGAGTAAGATGATGTGTTTCTGATGTCATGAGATAGGAAATTATGCCAACTAGTGTCTGAAGAAGAAGGGGAAGGCCAAACAGGTTGCAATTGGTATCGTTGCAGGTGTACATGAGGATTCATCTTAGTTTGAGACTGCCTTCATGATGGTCTCTTGTTTATCTTATAACACTATGTCTAGTGTTGGCCTTCATGGTGGTCTCTTGTTTATCTTTTAACACTATGTCTAATGTTGGCCTTCATGATGGTCTTTTGTTTATCTTCTAACACTATGTCTAGTGTTGGATGGTGTGTCGATAGTGGGGCATTAAGACATGACTTATGACAAAACATTATTCAAAAGGCTTTAGGAGAAAGAGGTAAGTATGAGTATGGATTTGGGTGATGATGCTACTTATCATGTCAAAAGGAATGGTCTCGATTTGCTTCCGAATACCATTCGGTGGTGTTCTTGATTTGAGTGATGTTTTATTTGTTCTTGGGTTGAAGAAAAATCTTCTTTTAGTTCCTTCTATGGAAAATCATTAGTGGAAGGACAACATTGCACTATCGGTGATTGTAGTCTAGCTAGTACAAGGAGTTTGGCTAGAGGTGTGCAAGAGGGTGGCCTTCACAGGTTGCTTGTTGATCCTGTGGCACTTGTATATTCCAGTGAGAAATTGGATGGGCCTTCTAGCTTTGAGGAAGCATATGTAGAGTATGCATGGTGGGATGCCATGGAGATAGGTTCAAAACCTATTGTGGAATCAAGGATTGATTCCAAGCTTACTGCTAATAGGAGTGTCGTAGAATAAATGGATAGGGTTGTTGGATTCTTTAAGGCAATAGAAGTTCACCTTCATGATATTCTTGCTTTAGGATTCTCTCGGGATGAGGGAGTTAAATGTATTTGGTTTGATGCTTTAGTTGCAAGAAGTTTTGAGGTGCATAGGAGAGATACCCATGATTATAGGTTGTTGATAACCTTGCGAAGGTTGTTTCTTGCACCAGGAGCTTAGTATTTTAAGATGAATGAGATTTACGCAGTTGTCTGTTTTTGTGATTTTGATAGATCTGATCCACGAGTCTTGGTCTTATATGGAGGTGTGATTATTTTTGTAGGATGTCCTTAAGAGCTCATGATGTGGTGTTTGGAGATTTCAATATATGATGTTGACTTTAGGGATGTTGCAGTTTGGTACGTTATTGATGGTCTAGGGTTATGTTCCTTTGGATTCAAAGGTGGTCAGTATTATTTGGAGGTTTGAGATGTTGTGATGGCATCTTGTGTTGTTGGATACAATGATACTTCTATAGCTTACAAGATCTACATTCCAACATAGCGGTAGAGAGTAGTGAGTAGAGATGTGAAGTTTGATAAGCATGCAAAGTCTTCTAGTTCACGAGTGATCTGTAAACTGTCCTGGATATCCCACTGGAACAGTTCGTCAAAATATATATGATAAATAAAACTGAAATCTACACTATGAAGGTTAAAATCCTTTAGATTCCATAATATTTAATTTTTGATTTTCTGCTTATGCATTGAATAGATAAAATGCGAAAAATAGAGAACTGTAAAATACAATCACACACCATCCACAAGATAACACAAAGATTTCCTCTTGGAAACCCTTATGGGAGAAAAACCAACTAGAAGGTGAGGCTGCTCTGCTCTCTTTTCTTTGGTATGGAAATAATGCAAGTACAAAGGAGAACACACTCTCTATGGAGTTACCTGAGACCTGTAGCCTGTTAGGATGCTACAAAACATTAACTCCCTCTATTATGCTCTTCTATGGAACAAAATATAATAACATAGAGTGGAACCCCTTGTCCTCCTAGTGGATCGATATTTAGCATAGCCTGATAGCCATCTAGGGGTTGGTTTTTGACTTCCTCGATCCTCAATTGTGGTAGGGTTTTGAACCTTCTAGAATCTTCTTGAAATTCCTCACGTGGCTAGCCCCATATGCATGAGTAATGGGGGCTTACGTGGCATCCTCTCGTACCATGGTGGTCAATACGATAGGTCAACTTGCGGGAGACACAACTTTTGCATATGATCTCCGATTGATGCACAGTTTGCATCGTTGGAAAGGTCTAAGGGTGTATAACACTGTCAAGAAGGTGGGCACATGTTTCGAACACCATAACCCCAAAAAACACCGTTTAATGCCTCAAAATGGCTCCGAAAGGTTCCAGACCCCAATTTTCCAAACTAGGACCTGCCACTAAAATGAACATGCAAGATGATTCCTCCAATTTTTTCTACTCTAAAATCATCGAGATAGATGACAAATAATATAATGATCCAATACGGATCATACCTCCCCATTTAGGAAGGCTTTTGGTCCCCAAAAGCTTTACTGAATGAGGTGAGGAAATTTTTCCTCTACCTTCTCTTTGGAGTACCACTTTGCTTTGCCTGGAAATTGTCCTTTCAACCCAATCTGCCAAAGGTCATGTTGCCCCTGTCTTGTAGTTCTGGACCGCTTCTGCAAAATTGTGCCCTCTGCTAACTTTGCCTGAGCATTTGGTTCTAAGTCCTCTATGGAAGTTAGGACCCTCTCCTCTTGATCCAACATGGAAGGATCATAGATTTTGAGAATCTCCACATTCACTACTGAGTAAATGTGCATGTATGGGGGTAGTTTGAGTCTGTAGGGTTATCTCCTACCTTTTCCAACACCTCAAAGGACCATACCGTGGAGCCTTGATCTTCTTACCAAGGCCCTATAGCCTATCCTTATTCAACTATAACTATACTTTGTCTCCCACTCTAAATGTTCTCTATGTTCTGTGTTGGTCATGTCTAGCCTTGTACTTTTCCTATGACTTCTTCAGCGTCTCTTGTACTTGCAAATGGATCTGCTTGATCTTCTCAACAAATTTTTCTGTTTTTAATGCATCTCATGTGAGGTCCTCCCTCACTCCTCCTTGTTGTCCATATATAAGATCTAAGGGTGAAGGTGGAAAACATCCAAAGCAAGTTTCAAAAGGTGACTTACTAAGTGTGGACTGCTCTCTTATAAGAGTGTTGTATATAGATCAAATTTTCATCCCAGGTCTTCAGATGCTTTTGATTGTAACCCCTCAAAAGTTGCACATGTTGACTACTTTTGTCTTCCCATATGTCTGTGGATGCAATGTTGTAGACCTCTTGAACTTAGTGTCCATCTTCTCCCATAATGTAGTCCAAAATGCATTGAGAAATATGGTATCCTTGTCTGAGATGATGCTCCTTGGTATCCCAAAGTGCACCCAGACCTGTTCAAAGAACTTGTTTGTTGCTTCTTGTTCATTGATGGTATTTTTACAAGGCATACAAATGCACATTTTGCTGAATTTGTGAACTACCACAAACAAATAGTCATGTCCCTTCCTGGTTGTTGGTAAATATCCCACAAAATCCTTGGAAATACTTTCCCAAGGTTGAGTGGGTATAGGTAAGGGATGGTATAAACCTCACTTCCTGTTACTGGGCTTGTTGGAGATTGGTACAACAAAGTATACATCCTCTAATATAGCATGCTACATCTTCTTGCATTATGGGCTAGTACACATACCTTTGTAAGTTGGCCACTGTCTTCCCAACACCAAAATGTCTTGCAACCTTAGAGGTGTGAGCCTGTCTGATAAGCTGCAATAGTTCACCTTTAGGAACATAGAGCTTGTTAAGCTTGGAGAGTAAACCATTCAAGAAATGATAGTCAACCTTGCCATCACCTTCTTCTGTATGAATTTGGACTTGTAGCTGCTGAAACACCTCCTTGAAGTCCTCATCTTCTGTGTATGCCTCTTTATATGCATCATGGGTAAAAAGATCCATGTGCATCAAAGTTCACAAAGCTATAATATTAGATGTGGGTGGCTGTGAAAGCATGTCTGCCAACTTATTTGTGCTACCCTTCTTATACTTTATGACCAAATGAAATTGTTGTAAAAACCCTATCCACTTGTAATGCCTGGTTTGTTGTAGCTTATTTCTAGCCTGCAAATACTATAGTGGTTGGTGATCTGTGTGGATGATGGTCTCCTTGCCCATCTTATAGTGCTTCCACTTCTTGGCAGCTTATACCAAGGCATAAAGCTCCTTGTCGTAGGTAGGGTAGTTGAGAACCGCCCCATGAAATACTTAAGATTGATAGCATACGGGCCTTCCTCTATGCATCAATACTACTCCCATGGAATACCTACTTGCATCTGTCTCCACTTCAAAGGGATTCTGTAAGTTTGGTAGTGTGAGTATTGTTCCTTGACTGATCTTTCTTTTCAGCTCATCAAAGGCCTTCTGTTGATTTTTCCCCCATTGGAAACTCTTACCAATGGCTGTTATGGCGTGGAGTGGTGCAGCTGCCGCTGTAAATGAAGCTATGAACTTTAGCAAGTATTGTGATTCCCCAACAAAACTCATAACTTCAATGACATTTGTAGGAATTGGCCATTTCATGATGGCCTCCATCTTTGTGAGATCTATCTTGAGCTCCCCTCCATCGATCACATTCCTCAAATACACCAAAGACTTCTGAGAAAACTTGCATTTCTTGAGATTGACCAACAACTGGTGCTTCTTTAGTGTCTCTAACACCAGCATAAGATGTGAGATGTGCTCCTCCCAGGTAGTAATATAAACCAATATATCATCCAAATAGAAAATAACAAATTAATCTAGATAATGGCGTAAAACATCGTTCATTAGTCTCATAAATGTAGTCGATGCATTGCATAAACCAAATGGCATAACCAACCACTCATACAAACCTTGCCTTGTCTTGAAGGTAGTCTTCCGGGTATCTTCTTCTTTGACTCGTACCTGGTGATATCCTGATTTCAAATCCAACTTAGTGAAGTACTTGCCATGTTGCAGCTGGTCAAACAGATCATCGATCCTAGGAAAAGGGTATTGATTCTTCAGTGTAATCTTGTTCAATGCCCTGTAATCGATACACATTTTCCTAGTCCGATCCTTCTTGGGAACAATTATTATGGGTGACCCACAAGGTGAGTTACTTGGTCAAATGACAACTTGCTCCAATAACTTGTGCAACTGCTTCTTCACTTCATTCGCTTCTAGAATGGATTGTCTATACAACCCAATATTTGGCAAGGGGGAGTCTGGCAATAATTGGATTTCATGCTCCACTTTCCTCTTAGGTGGTAGCAATTTAGGCTCTTGGAACAATCCTCTGTATGCATGTAGCAACTTCTCCAACTGATGTTTCTGCTCTTTAGTACACCCCTCCAGGGATGTCGTCACTCTCATTGACTCATCATTAGACTGATTTTCTCTCCGATATGATCTCTGAGTTAGAGCCTCCATCATCTCTGAATAGTTTGAATTTCCTTGCTAGAACCGCCACTAGGAGGTTCATATTATGATTGATGTCGACTACTTGTGCTTCCAACCTTTGAAATCTCTCTTTTGTTGGATCTCGAGGGTTATTATGAATATACTCGTCCTCCATGGCTAGGGTTTGTGCGACTTCTCTTTAAGCTGATTCTTAGATCCTGCAACTTCCCACAAATACCCAAAAGAAAAACTTGCTTTGATACTAATATGATCTGTAAAATGTCGTGGATATTCCATTGGAACGGTTTGTCACAAAAGTTCTAATAAATAAAACTAAAATCTACACTATGAAGGTTAAATTCCTTTAGATTCCAAAATATTTAGTTACTGATTTTTTGCTTATGCATGAAATAGATAAAATGCAGAAAATAGAGAACAATAAATACAATCACACACCACCCACAAGATAACACAAAGATTTTCTCTAGGAAATCCTTGTGGGATAAAACCCAACTAGAAGGTGAGGTTGCTTTGCTCTTTTTTTTTTGGTATCGAAATAATGCAAGTACAAAGGAGAACTCACTCTCTATGGAGTTACCCGAGACATGTGGCTTATTAGGCTGCTACAAAACATTAATTCCCTTTGTTATTCTCTCTAATTTCCCTCTCCCAGTTGTCCTGCTCTGCTATGGAACAAAATACAATAACATAGAAAGGAACCCCTTGTCCTCCTGGTGGCTCGATATTTAGCATAGCCCGATAGCCATCTAGGGGTAGGTTTTTGACTTCCTCAACTCTCAATTATGGTAGGGTTTTGAACCTTCTAGAATCTTCTTGAAATTCCTCACATGGCTAGCCCAATATGCATGAGTAATGGGGGATGACGTGGCATCCTCTCGTACCATGGTGGTCAACACGATAGGTCAACTTGCGAGAGGCATAACTTTTGCATATGAACTTTGATTGACGCACGATCTGCATCGTTGGAAAGGTCTTAGGGTGTAGATCACCATCAAGATGGTGGGCACAAGTTTCGAACACTAGAACCCATAAAAACGTCGTTTAATGCCTCAAAATGGCTCCGGAAGGTTCTAGACCCCAATTTTCCAAACTGGGACCTACCACTAAAATGACCTTGCAAGTTGATTCCTTCAATATTTTCCACTCTAAAAGCATCGAGATAGATGAGAAATAATATTATTATCCAATCCGGATCAACAGGATTCTCCCTTAGAGATTGAGGAGAAAGAGGAGTTTCCAAAGAGTAATTAGAGATTCTAAATGTGGTAGATTCAGGAGTGGATGTGGTAAGATCGGGGATGGATGTGCTCTCATCTTCTACTCCAGCATATAGGAGGTCGAGATGGCTTCTTAGACAATATAGGATGCATAAGAGCAGGTAGGGCTGCCTAGATCTTCGACGATGGCTAGTATACCTCCTAGTAGATATGCTAGCCATGTTGCATTAGCTTCTTCCACTTGTAAGCCTACTAGTTGTTGCGAGGAGGTTTGGTGTGATGCTTTGGTGGAGGAGTTGATGGATGGGTGATAGTTCCTTTCCAAAAGACAATGGTTGATTTTGAGACTGCAAAAGGTTCATATTTATAGATGGTAGGTTTGGTTGAGTTGCAGAGGGAGAAGATAGGTGTTTGTGAAAACACTTTACTCGTAAAGAGGGAGTGATAGCTTTTGGGGCTACTCCGGAAGTGTTTACATCATTTTTGGGGGTGCTTCATGAGATGTGGGGTGTATGGTGTATGACCAACCCTTGGTGTTCCATGATGGGCTTGCACATTGGAGGTTGCTTACTCTTGATTTGCTAGACCTTGTATGGATGTTTGTATGACATTCTTCCTTGGACCGTTGGAAACCTATGGAGCTTGATGACTTCTTCATGTACCTGACACATGAAGAGAGGTTGCTTTCTTGTAGGATGCCTTGCATTGGAAGAGTAGTGTTGGCATTCTAGAGGAGAATGTTGAGCCCTAGACAGTGTGGGGTTGCTTGGTTGCTTGCTTGGAGGCTTACACTTGACTTGAGGATGGTTGGGTTGGGGGAGCAAACATGTAAGTGTGGTGGTTCCTGAGGAGGCACATGACCTTGGGAGATGCATTGGAGCTTTGGAATCTTGTCGGAGGAGCATTCTATCACTCATGCCTTTGTGCCTTGCTTGTTGATTGTCATTACCTTGGAGCTTGTTGCCGTCCTAATGCACACTTGCAAACGTGAGCTAAGTCCTGCTCACTTAGTGTGCCCTCGGAGACTCAATGTCTAAGTTCCTGCCCACACTGTCACCTTGACGGGAACTTCTTCCTTCTAGGTTTACTCCTAGGGAAGCCAAGGGGTGTAGTCCCTAAGTTGCTAAGTTAATTTTAAAGTTATGTGTTCTAGGAGTTAATTTCAATTGTTTAAAAGGTTAAGGGGAAAAAAGCCTAATATGACAAGCAGCAATGCAAGTGCAAGTCTAAGTCTAATGTGAAGCAGCCCTTTCCCTAAGTCAACTAAAGACTAGTGCCTAAGGTTGGGCAAGGGGTCAACTATGTTTTGGGGTGGTTCAATTACAAGAAGTATTACAAGTAAATCAACTAAACTACCCCAAACCAAGATTATAACTATACAAAAGAATGTTTCAATGTTACCAAGTTTACAAGATTTACAAATTAGCCACTAATACATATCAAATAGATACAAGATATACAAAAATAGCAAGATGTACAAGAGATATAAACAATTTACACCCTAAGCCAAGCATGCCCCAAGTGGCACTTACTCCACTTGGACTGCCTTCACTGGCAACTAACCACTCAAGCACTTAAGGAT
>SNQJ01S0149913.1:0-19358 GCA_010110895.2 Picea sitchensis | reverse complement strand
TTGTATTATTAGAAGCACATATTGATCTTGGTGATGATTATGAGTTGTTGTGTTATACTTGGTTGATGCACTTTTTCATGGTACAGGTTGAGGTACAGGTTGGTGCATGGTTGATGCACTTGTTTATGGTACAGGTTGATTACAGGTTGGTTGGTACAGGTTGGTGCATGGTTGATGCACTTGTTTATGGTATAGGTTGATTACAGGTTGAGGTACAGGTTGATGCATGGTTGATGCATGGTTCAGGTTATTGTTACAGGTTGTTTGGTATAGGTTGATTGGTACAATTTTACAGCAATATATCTCACAGTGATAGTGTGACAGTGGTTACATCATTCTACTTATACGTTAGGGAGATTGGAAGGGGCAAGGACAGGTGGTTGTATCCACCTTCCGATTGTAGCCAGAGAACATAGGGGGTTGTAGCCTCCTTATGGTTGTAGACAAATAATTGGGGAGTTAGAGCTTCCCTCAGGATCTAGCTTGAGAAACTAGGGGGTTGGAGCCTCCTTCCAGTTGTAGCTGGAAAATAAAGGAAGTTGGTGCTTCCAATGAATGTAATTCCTCAAGACATATAAGAAAAAAAATTTACTGGTTTTCTCCCACTTTGGGTTTCCACATAAAACACTGGTGTAATGTGTATGTGTATGTGTATGATTGTTCATTTCTTCATTTCTTATTTACCCTACAGTTATTGGATGATAATGCTACTTTGATATAAAACTTGGATTATATGGTTAAAAAGGATTAAATTTCTATATTACTGATTCACCCCCCCTCTCAGTAATCCAACAACTTTCTGATATAACTGTTGTTTGAATGGCCCTCATAGTTGTTTCTGTTCTTGTCATCGGTTCTACAATTTGCATCTTTGTGAATAAAATTGTGAAAATAATAGCACAAAAGAAGAAAAATAGTTTGATACCTTGATGTAGGATATATTCTTACTGGTGTTACTCTCATGAATCCTTCTTCTTCTTGAGATGTTGTTGACTTTTGGTTATGTGTTATGAATCTTCTAGGTGGTCCAGTTCTTCTATGATTTTTTTCTCGAGTGCCTCTAACTATTTTTGCATAGGTGCTTTTTTTTGCTTCATGTTTTGTTGTCTTGGAGCTTGAGCCTTTCTTGATCCGCATCTAGTTGTATCCTATTCTATACCTGTCATACTATGGTCATTGACTGTCGATGATCTCATCCAATATTTTGGTGCTATTTTTCTACTGAATATCCTTTCTTAGAGTGACTATTTTTGCTTCCAAGCTTTCAATCATCTTCCCTTTTTCTTCTGACTGACCTATAAGTGCTTCTTCAATCCTTTTGTTTTCTTCTACTTGGATCTTCAACTTCATGATTATCTTCTCTACTTCTTCTGAGTTGGAATTTTGAGATCCTTCTTTCTTATTTAACTCTACCTTGAGAGACTTGATTTCCTTTCTGTCTTTCCCCGTTTCTTTTAAGGCACTAATTAATTCTTCTTTGAGATCGACTTTGCCTTCTTCTTTGGAATATTGAGAATCTTCTTCATTATCTTATACTTCCATGAAGAGTAATCTTTCTAAATCATTGTCACTATCATCATCCCCATATGATGAATATTTGTCTTCCTTTGAGGAAAGACTTTTCTTGAAAATTTTATTTTTGTTCCTTCTCTTGTCTCCCTTTTGATTTTTCTTTTTCTTCTTGGGATCTTCTTCTTCATCGCTACCTTTATTATTAGCATAATGACATTTAGAAGAAAAGTGACCATTACCATCACAATTAAAACATTTCAATGGAAGCATACCTTTGTACTTATTGGTTCCTCTTTTCATCTTTCTTATGAAGTTTTCCATTTCTTCATCTTCGTCTGATTCATCGTTGCAACTGCAATATGGCTTTGAATTTTTCTTGTTTTTCTTCTTCATCTTCTTGGATTATTTGAACATTGCTTCCTTTGTGATTGGGTTCTCTTGTTCTATCCTCATTTCATATGCAGTGAAGATTCCATGTAGCACATCCATGCTCAAACCGTCAAGATATGTTCTTTCTCCAAGGGATGATACCTTAGGATCAAAGCTTATAGGTAGAAAGATCTTAGAACCTTTTGAACAACCACTGACTCATCAAATTCTTCTCCCAGTCCTATAATAGTGTTCATTATTTCGAAAACTTGTAGAAAGTAGGTTGCAATGTTTTCATGTTCCTTCATTTTCATTTGCTCAAACTTATCCCTAAGGGTTTGCTCAAAATATTTTGAAGTTTATATCAAATATCCTTTTTGTTATTGTAATGTATAACTTTGACATAAATATTTTGAAGTTTATATCAAATATCCTTTGTGTTATTGTAATGCATAACTTTGACAAATACTGAATCATCCAGACTGCTCATGATCGTGCCTCTAGATTTTGATTTTTTTTTGTTGTGTTTCTTTCCATCTTTGTTAGTTGGGGGAGTGGTTGGTGCTACATATCCATCTACTACTGACTGCCAAACATCCAATCCATGTTCCTATAAAAATATTTTCATACTTTTACTCCAAAAGGCATAGCTTTGTCCATCAAACCTTGGTGCTCCAATCTTAGCGTATTCCATGATCTCCTTCCAGTGGTTAAATTGTTTCTTGAAGGAACTGCTCTGATACCAATTGTTGGAATATTGAGAGGGGCAGTGAATTAGTATGATCACTTTTATCACTTTTAACCATAGTGTATCAACTTCAATTTAATCAACAATATATCATCAGTGTATCAATCAACAGTATATCATAAATATATCGTGAGCACATAAAGATAAGAAGAATCACATCAAATACATAGTACACCAGAATTTACGTGGAAACCCAATGGGGAGAAAACCATGGAATGATTTCTTATATATCAAAGATTGCATGCATTGGAAGCACCAAATTCCTGATTCTCTAGCTTCAACTGGAAGGAGGCTACGACCCCTAATTTCCAGGCACCAACCTGAAGGAATATACAACTCCCTGAATTCTCTTGCTCCAACCAGAAGGTGTCTACAACCCCTTGATTCTTAGGCTCCAACCTAAAGGAATCTCCAAATCCATGTGTTCTCTGGCACAAACCAGAAGGAGGATACAAACCCCTTTCCTTTCCCCATCTTGTTTCCCTAAAATATAAGTGTAGACCAAATTCCACTACCACTATCACTGTTACTTCCACTGCTACTACCATTGTCATTGTCAATGCCACTTCCACTATCATTGTCACTATATCTATCACTATCACTACCTCTGTCACTGCCACTATCACTGTCACTTCCTCTATCACATCAACCTGTAACTTGTCACTATATATGACCTATTAATGTCACTATACCATCAAACTATAACTAATCATCAACCAACCAGAACATGTACCATACCATGCATCAACTATGTACCAACATATATGCATCAATCATGAAAAATTACAACATTAATGATAAGTATCCAATTATGTACCATAAATAAAATGTGAATACAACTTGTAACATATACCATAACATCAATCAAGTATAAACATGTACCATATCATCAAAGAAGAACCAATTCATGTCCCTCATGCATGTGTCACCATACATCAAATGTATACCTCAACCATGAACAATCATCTCAAGGATATGAACCATAACAACCATGCCATGTGTTGAAACAGATATACCAGAATACCTTACTCAATCATGTGCCCAATATATACCTCAATCATGTGGCAAACACTCATCAATATACCAATTAGTATGCCTCAAACATTTTCCACATCATAATCAAGCATAACCTTCACAACAAGTACACATACATACAAGTACCTTTGTAGCTGACCTGGAACACTAAAATGTTTACATGTAAGTTAACTTATGTCTTCATGGACCTAGTAATAGCGTTTCCCCCAAATTTACCTCAGTCTCGCAGGACTAAGACATTCCATCTCATGGAGCCTCACGTGATAGGTATATTTAAACCCACAGGGGTGCCTCGCTGGACATTAGTGGTCTGACCTGTGGGGACCAACCAAAATAGGGTTTCCTCGACGAACATCACTCTCCTCTGCAACTAAAAAATTCTCGCACTCCTTTCTTGTCGCTACGTCATAAATTACTATCACAACATTAGCTAAGAGATCACTAGTTCACTAGAAGATGTTCAATAGAATGTGTGAGTGAATGTACTTTTGAATGACTCCTTGAGGTGTATTGTACTTTTGTTGGGTAACCTCTCTCCTTAAAATTAGGGATTCTAAACTTTTTTTGTTGCAACCACTTTACCCTTTCATTAAAGACATATGACCAGCTAGGGGCTTCTTGACCATTCTTCGGGGCTTTCAACTTCACAAGGCCATAAATCCTAAATTGTGAGGAACTACATGGTGTACCACATATCATCGGAAATGGAATGAAGAGGAATATTCATCTTTGAGTGTCTTACCTGAATATATATTTTCCTTCATTTTCATATTCCTCTATCAACTTTGGGTACCAAAACCACACCACTGGGGATTTTTCAAGGGTTGACATCAATGACAACCAATATTTCAACACTTTGTTCCCAATATTGTTACAAGAATAACATGAACCAAGAAAGATAGTTTGATACCTGGGAGATATTTTAAATGGTGTTGTTCCTTTGTAGTTTTATTCTTGATTTATTTCAATGGGTGGTTGTTGATTTTGAAACTTGGGTTTTCTAGATGGTGCCATCCTTCTATAATTTTCTTCCCAATCATTCTCATGTGAAGGCTTGCATTCTTCCTTCTTGGTGAATCCTCTGGTGACTTCTGCATAAGTCTTTTTTTCTACTTCCTCTTCTATAGTCATAGATATTGAACCCTTCTATGTATGTGTTTGGTTGTATCGCATTCCAGACCTATCATGATATGGCCTTTGAGTGTTGATGATTTCATCCAGTATTTTGGTGTTTTTTTGCTACATATCTCTTTTATGAATTTCCTTCCTTGGTGAAATTTTTTATGTTTCTAAGCTCTCTTTCTCTTTTTATTTTTCTTCCAACCTACTTCTGAGTATCTCTTAGATCCTTCTGGCTTCTTCAAATTGGACTTTCATGTTCATAATCAACTATTGATCCTTTTCATAGTTAGGATTTTGAGAATCCTCCTTTAGCATAAGTAATTCTCCCTTGAGTGATTTTTTTTTCTTCCCCTCTCTTTTTAACTCTTCTAAAGCACTGATTAGTTCTGCTCTAATATCAACTTCACCTTATTCTTCATAATCATCTTCATCATTTTCATAATCTAGAAAGAGTACATTTTCTGAGTCATTGTCTCTATCATCGTCCTCATATGATGATGAATTGTCCTCCTTTGAGTAGAAATGTTTCTTCAAGAATTCCTTTTTGTTTCTTCTCTTTTCTCCATTTTTATATTTCTTTTATTTCTTGGGAGATTCTTCCTCATCACTATCTGACTTCTTAGCATAGGGACATTTAGAAGAAAAATGACCAATTTTACCACAATTAAAACATATTAATACATGTGTACTTATCAGTTCCTCTCTTTAGCTTCCTTACGAACTTAGATATTTCTTCATCTTCATCTGAATCATCATTACAGTTGCAACTTGGTTTTGATTTTGAACTTTGTTTGTTATTCTTTGTCTTCTTGGATGCCTTGAAAATTGCTTCCTTCCTATGTGGATCATCCTATTTTTTCCTCATTTTATAGGCTACAAGTATCCCATGTAGCTCATCCATACTCAACGTGGTAAGGTATTGTCTTTCTTCTAGGGCTGAAATTTTAGGACCAAATCTTATTGGAAGAGATCTAAGTACCTTTTGAGAAATCACTAATTATTTAATTTATTCTCCCAATCCTTTAATGACATTTTCATCGACTCGTAGAAAGTGAGCTGCAACATAGTTGTATTCTTTCATCTTCAATTGTTAAAACTTTCCTCTATAGGTTTGAAGCTTGGGCCCTTTTACTTTAGCATATCCTTTGTAAATATTTTGAAGTTTGTCCCAAATATCCTTTGCAGTGTCACAATGCATCACCTTCACAAATATTGAATCAACCTGACTGGTCAGAATGATTCCTTTAGCCTTCGAGTTGTTTTCACTGAGTTTATTTCCATCTTTGTCAATTGGAGGAGTGGAAGGTGTTGTGTATCCATCTACTACTGATTTTCAAACATCAAATCCATGTGCCTGTAAAATGGTTTTCATCCTTTTATTCTAGAAGGAATAATTCTGACCATCAAACATTGGTACTCCAATCTTAGCATACTCCATAATACTCCTTCCAGTGGTTAGACTGTTTTCTTGAAGGACCTGCTTTGATACCAATTGTTGGAATGTTGAGAGGGGGGTGAATCATTATTATGCAATATTTTTTCAATTTTAATCAGAACATGTAAGCATTAACTTTATCAGCAATATATCATCAATATAGCATGAGAAATATCAATCAACAATGTTTTTGGATAGTCGGTTATCACTGATGTTGTTGGACACTTGGTTGTCATTGATGTCAATAGACAGAATTGGTTTTCATTGATGTCAACAGATGTGATGGGTGCATTTGAAGCAATCTACAAGAATCCTCAGAAGTGTGGTCATGGAACCTAAAGTTGTTTGAGGAATAAGGACATGAAGGAAAGTGAAAATGTAGGTAACACACTTGTAGATAGATAGTCCTTATTGTGTCATTTCCAATGGTAGGTGGTACACCATGTGGTTCTTCACGGTTAGGGAGATATTCCCTCATGAAGTTGGAAGCCCTAAATAATGGTTAAGAATCCCCTATTTGGTTACAAGTCATTAATGAAAGGATAAAGTGGTTGTAACAATAAATTTCAAGAAGCCCTGAAGTTAAGGAAAGAGGTTACTTAGAAAAAATATATATACACCTCAAGAAATCTCTCATAAAAACATTGAATATATTCTATGTGAGTAAGTGATCTATTAGTGAGTTTGTGATGGAAAAATATGAGCTAGTGAAAGAGTGATAAGTGTGAGACTTTCAACATTGCAGAGGAGAGATTATCCAAGTTTGGCTAACCCTCGCAGATCAGACAACTAGTTTCCTGCGAGGCACTCCTGTGGGTTGTCTAGGACTCATCATTGAGGCCCTGATAGACGACAGGTCTTAGTCCCGTGAGGATAAGACAGAATTGGGAAAATGATAGTACCAGGTTGTTGAGGAATGAGGAAAAGCTACATGTTAGTATTATTTTGTATCAGGTTAGCTACATGATCAGAGATATGCTTATGTGTTAGTTTTGAGGCTTATGCTTATGTTGTTATGGTACATTCTTTAGGCATGTCATGGTAGTGATTGTGCATGATACACTTTGGTGATGATATGATACATTGTTAGAGGCACATCTTGGATACTTTTCATATGGTTTTTTGTATGGTATATGCTTGAAGAATATCATGAGTGATATGACACATGTTTGATGTTATCTCTTGGTACATGGTTTATGGGTGTTGGCACATGCTTGAGGCACATGGTTTGAGGTACATCTTGGTTAAATGTTGATGATGTGATGGTTATTCCTTTGGTATCTTGTTGAGGCATTGGTATATACTTAAGTCACATATTATGTGCATGGTGTTACAAGTTGAGGTACACATTGGTGATGTTATGGTACATTGATTAGAATCACACCTTGGTTATATTGGTATCTTGGTATCTTGGTTATCTTGGCACTTCATTGATGATATCTTATGGTACATGGTGTATGGCATGATTTAGACATATCATGAGTGATATGGTATATGGTTGATGCATGGTATGGTACAGGTTGATGTACATAGTTGATGTATATGGTATGGTACAGATTGATGTATATGGTTGATATATATGATATGGTACAGGTTGATGTACATGGTTGATGTACATGATATGGTACAGATTTTGGTACATGATATGGTGATGGTTTTGATATCCATGTGAGTGGATCTATTTATAGTTGGTTTATTATGATATATCAGTGATAGAGATAGTGACAGTGACAGGGACAGGGACAGTGACAGGTGTTGGTCACTATAATTGCTTAATTAATTTCAAACAACCAAGTGAAACATAAATTATCAACCCAGGGAAGTCTTTTGTTTCAAAGATAGCTGCGCACTATATATGCTCAATTCCAAAAGCACTTAGTGTTGTATTAAAGGTTGGTTTATTATGATATATCAGTGATAGAGATAGTGACAAGGACAGGGATAAGGTGCACAAATGGATGTGTTGGTCACTATAATTGCTTAATTAATTTCAAACAAACTAAGGAAACATAAATTATCAACCCAGTAAGTCTTTTGTTTCAAAGATAGTCGCGCACTATATATGCTCAATTCAAAAGCACTTAGTGTTGTATTAAAGAAAATTATTCTACCTATTCTTGCTGGAATGAACTCAAGCTCGATTGTATCACAGGAAAGTAATCTCCCTTATTGCAATTCCTTATAGTTCAAATTAAGAACTCGATTACATTTAAAATAACATTGTACTGGCAAGAACAACTTATCTTGCAATCAGAGAACAGGACCCTTACTTCAAACAGAGACTACTAACACTCTTTTATGAAAAAAATAATGCAGAAAATGAATCTTTATCTAACAAAACAAAGCATCTTACCTTTCTCGTCAAGCAGAGCCTTGAGCCTTACTGCGAATAATGTGAGATTGAAGTCTACAGAGAACAAGGAAATCTGATTCCCTTGTTTCTAAGCAGGGATCTCTAAACAAGTTCTGATTAACATTGTGAAAGTAAAACAACAGTAGTTGATGTTTTGGTTCTTTCCTTTCGAGTAGGAACCTTAATCCAATCCCCTCGGGTTAACACACCTTGCGTAGGTGAAAGGAAATCTACAGAAGACATGGTGTTGCGGTCCCTTCTGCCCAGCAGGAACCTTTAACCAACCCTCTCGCTAGCACACTGGCAGAAGTAAAAGAAATCTACAGAAGAAGGTGTTGCGTACCCTTCCTCGCCGAAAGGGTGGACTTTAACCAAATCTCTGCTAACACAATTGCAGGAAAGAGATCTATTGAAGTCAATATGGTTAGATTCCTTTCTGTCCTCGTCTGAAAGTATAGAACCTTTTTTATCCGCATCTCTCAGTTCTACCATCGACCAATAGGATGAATTCTGCTGCAGGGTCCGATATTTTAATCCCTTTCGTCTGCGGCAGAATTTTACTCAAACTTCATAACATAGAATCAACACACAAGATTGCTGACAAAAGAATTCTGCTATTCAATAACTAAGACAGAGTCGTGAGGTTTCAAAGAACGCAAAATCCATCAAACAATGTTTCGCCAGTCAATCAGCCAAACAAAATATAAATGTGAATTAAACAATCACAATTTAATTCATAAGTGAATCTTGTGAAGAAGGTGGGCCTTTCCCTCCTCACAAGATTCACCCAAAACGAAAGGAACTAGAGAGAAATTATCAAAATTTTCATTCATCTCGTTGAAATATCACATTACAAATTGGAAAGATCGAACACGGCCCGCTACCAAGTTCTTAGTACATAAAAAGTTTGATTCCTAGAATGGTGATTTCCCCTGAATTTAAAGGAAAAAATCCCATCGATACAATCATTACAAGGCGATTCGATCCACACTAACCGGATCTTCTTTCTAAATCATAGGGTGTCCTATTCTCATGCAAATGACTGCTTAATACGCTTCCACGGCATTGCCAAGCATGGCCGGTGTAACCGCTTCTTCTCATAGTCAGCCGATGTTAGCCAAAGATCGAATTACTCTGGCCGTTTCAAACACGTGAATCGCCGCCTCTTCGACCGTAGGTTGCCTTGGATCATAATCGCTGTATTCGTGGTTTCAAGATCGGCGGCTCCCCACCGTCTCAAAGATTCTGCATTTCTAACCGAAAGTGACAAAATGTTTCAAAGATCCATCCTCGATCAGGTAGCCGCCTTGTTTCAAGATCTACGAATACTATTCTGCAAATATGGGACACTTTGCGTACTTCTAATCAATGGTTAAGTACGTAGAGTGATGTAAAATATCATGCAAACAAATTAAACGTATAGCAAAGTAATGAGAAAGGACGTTGTGTACCTTGGAATGATCAGGTGGAATGATAGTATAAGTCTAAATACAGGTGATGAAGGGTATAACAATGGCAAAAAGTATGGGCAAAAAGGGTACAATATGTGGTCCTAACAACAGGTTGGATGATTGGTTGATCATCAGTGGTAGGTTGGTTGATGCAATAATGACACTGATAGGTTGGTTGATGTTATAGTGGTAGTAACAATTTGATGTGACAGTGATAGTGACATGTTGGTTTATATATCAGTTATAGTGGCAGTTACAGGTTGATGAGTGGTAGTGACAGTGAGTATACACTTATATTTCAAGGCATCGGGACGGAGAAAGGAAAGGGGGTTGTATCCTCCTTCCAATTGGTGTCATAGAAATCAGGTAATTGGATGTTCCTTAAGGTTGGTTCTTGTCAAGGGGTCTTATCCTCCTTCCAATTGGTGTCGGAGAAAATAGGGAGTTGGAGACTCCTTCAAGTTGGTGCCTGTAAATAAGGGGTTTTTAGCCTCCTTCCAGTTGGTGCCGGAGAACTCAGGGAGTTGGTGATTCCTTCAGGTTGGTTCCTATAAATCAAGGGGTTGTAGCCTCCTTTCATTTGGTTCTAGATAAATCATGGATTTGGTGCTTCCTTCAGATTGGTGCATTGTGTATCTGATATGATATTGTTGAATGGTATTATTTTTGGTTATATGCTCATGATATATTGAATGCAATCATAAATGATATATTGTTGATAAAGTTGAATTTTATATATTATGGTTGAAATTCGTAAAAAGTGCTCATGTTTATTCACCACCCCCTCTCAGTATTCAAACAATTGCATAAAAAATAACCACAAATACATAGTACACCAAAATCTACATGGAAAACCAAATGGGAGAAAACCACAAAATGATTTATTATATATCAAATATTGCATTCATAGGAAGCACCAACTTCCAAATTCTCAAGTACCAATTGGAAAGAGGATCCAACCCCCTATTTATAGGCTCCAACCTAAAGGAAGCTACATCTCCTTGAATTCTCCAACTACAACTGGAAGGGGGCTCCAACCCACTAGTTTACAGGCTCCAACCTGAAGGAAGCTTTGACTCCCTGTATTCTTCAGCTCCAACTGGAAGGAGGCTATGAACCCATTTCCTTTACCCATCCTTTCACCCTGTAATATAAGTGTCAAATCAACCTATCACTACCATTGATATTGTCACTACCACGATCTCATCAACCTGTAATCAACCTATCATCCAACCTGTCACTGTTACTGTCACATCAACTTGTAACTGTCATTGTCTATGTCAATTTAACTGATATGCCATCATCAACATGTGTGTCTCAACCATGTACCAAATACCTGTACCATATCATGCATCAACCGCAGACCAAAACCTGTACCATACCATGCATCATCCATATACCAATATATGTATCATACCATGCATCAACCATGTACCATATAGTATCCCAAGTGTATGTATCATAAAATCAATGATGAACCTCAACCAAGTACCAAATAATGTACCTCATACATATTCCATACCATCCTAGATGTATCACAACATGTATCAACAAGACATGCCCCGAGCATGTATAATAGCATCACCAAACATAATCCTTAAAACATGCATATAGACATACCTTTATACATGTAGCAAACCTAGCGCACTTTGTTACAAACCTACATACCTTCCTTAGTCTCAACAACCTGGTACAAGCATCATTCTCAAATTTCCCTCAACCTCATTGGTTAGAGGCCTGTCAACTAGTGGGGCCTCGCGGAATGAGCGTCATACAACCCGCGGGGGTGCCTCACAAGACACCAATATCCTGACCTGTGGGGGTTAGCTAAATTAGGGGTTTCTTAGAAAAAATCCCTCACACCTAGAATCATGAAACTTCCTCCTTTTCACTCCTTCATTGCCTCAAATTCATTGTCTTAGATTCATCAATAGATCACTTGCTCACATAGAATATATTCAATAAACTTGTGTGTGTGAATGTACTTATGAGAGGCTTCTTGAAGTGTATTTATACTTTTTCTAAGTAACTTATTTACTTAACTTTAGGGCTTATTATTATAACTGTTTTACCCTTAATTAAGACTTGTAACCTCTTGTTGTAACTATTTAGGGGCTTCTTAACCATTCTTCGAGGCTTCCAAATTCAAGAGGGCATAACTCCTCAACTATGAGGAACCATGTGGCGTACCACCTACCGCTAGAAATGGAACGATGAGGACTATCCATATATGAAGTTTTTACATATGCTTGTAATGTTCTTCAAGCCTCATTTTTATTAGTCAACTTTGGGCCTCATGACCACACCTCTGGTTTTCTTGTAGACTTCTTCAAAGCTTCTTCTCGTGAGGTCCATGCTTAAATTTATTCCATAAGGGGACCACTTTGGATACTTATTCAATTATATCCATTACTTCTAGAGGATTCTAGACTTCCTCTAAAGTTTACATCAATGAAAATCAATTTTAAAACATGAGAATAGGAGGTCGAGAGGTGAAGTAATGGTAAGGAGAGAGAAGTATGGATGAATAAGGACAGGATCAATCAGAATGGTGTGAGGGAGAGTGGAGAGATAAGGAGTGTAGGAATAAGAAAAGAAAAATAACTAATGAAGAGGATCAGTGTGAGTGAGGAGATATGGGAGGAGAAAGAGATTAGGCATCCAAACTATCAGTGGTGATGAAGGAAGAGAGATAAGGAGTGGGGAGTGAGGTAGGAAAAAATTATAATAATGGATCGGGTTCGGGAGTGAGGTGAGGGAAAAGGAGATAGGGGAATGGGGAGGGATAAATGAGAAAAATTATAAGTGTGGGAGAGTTAGGTGAGGTGAAGTGAGAGGGGAAAGTGAATAAAACTAAGTATAAAAGAATGTGGAGAGATGGGGAAAAACTAAAAATAAACATGGATAAGTATAATAGAGTGTAGGAGAAAGGGATATGAGAGGAATATAAATAAAACTAAGTACAAAGAATGGGGAAGAGAGGAAGAGAAGAGAGAGCATGAGTGAAATATTCTTCTAATTATAAGAGAGTGTGAGAGGAGTATAGAGAGGAACAAGAGAGGGGCACTTAGTGTGGAAGAGCATAAGTGTGGAAGAGTGGAGAAGAATGGAGTAATGTAGGTCCAAGAAAACATCGAGTTCCAAGAATTTAAAGAAAGGAAATTGTTCCAAGAGATTAAGAGAGAAATCCAAAGAAATTAATGGTTCCAAGAGTTTAGTTCCAAGAAAACATGTGGTTCCAAGAACAATTAGCTTTGTTTCACATGGAAGAAGTGATTTTTTTGGCAGTTAGATGAAAACCTAGATATCTTGAGCATACAAACTTGGATTTTGAATCTGAAAAATGAGTGACGAAGCTGATACTGAGAGCTACGTAATGAAATTATAATTGTTTTAAATTTATTATTTTTATGTCAATTTATTTATTATTATTCCAGGAGCGATAAAATAGAGGTGACCAAATTTTCAATCAGCAACTAGCTCCAAATGTGGGACAATAACCCCCTATGGGTTTCCAAGAATAGCAGAATCTAAAGACGAGATGCCTTCTTCATTAGGATATGGATTCATCTTCACAATCAATTATTGTAATTCCTCTTCCGTGGAGTTATCTTTGAATATTGCATCTATTTTACAATTGCTTTATTATGCAAAAGTTTGACTGAAGAAGCAAACTATGTACAAATAATATCTACCTACCCTATATTGCTTCCAGGAAAGTGACACTTTTAGGTTTAGGTAGATTTCAAATGGATCCATTCAAGTATCCAATTGATTTGTGGAATGAAATCCTGAATTTGGAAACATATTGGGGCTAGTACCAAAAAGTCAAGGGCATGTCCAAAGTATGATGAGGAAAAACTAAGCCAGATGTAACCAAAATCAGATTGCATTGCTTGTAAAACATTGCTTTGGAACCATTATTCAATGAAATCAATTCTTGGTTGCTTGATATCACTGTTATCTTTGATTATATAAGGAGTTTGAAATATGAGAATACTTTTATTTGTCTCCCCATTACTAACCACATTCAATATTATTGATTCATTCACAATGTCTTGAAAGCATTCTTATTTCACGGAATGGAAGTCTTGCCCATAATTGTTCTCAAGATTAATTTCTTCCACCAATTCTTCTTGTTGCCAATGTTCTTGTGTCTTTTCATCATCTGTTGCAACATTTTCAACATGAGTATGTTGGCTACAATATTCTTGTGCATTTGATGGAGGCTCATCAATATCATTTTCAAATTTTTTTCTTGAAATATCTTCATATGGAGTATATGAAAGGCTAAAATCTTCAATGTCTTGTGCCCATATGGGAGAGGATGGGCAGGAAAAAATTTCAGCAAATGAATTTTCCAACACATCCCAACTGGTAATAGTCCTAGGAAACAATGATTTGTACCATTCAAGAGCATCCCCATGCAGAGTTTGCAAAAATAATCAACATGTAACATTGTCTTCAATGATATTGAAAAGACCACATGTACTTTTGAATCTAAACAAGTGTTTCTTTGCATCCCCTAAATTATTTCCAAAGAATGTGTAAAATTTTTCAATACAAATATTAGGCATTTGAAAATCTACTTTTGGCAGACTTAAAGGGATTCTATGTAATCGCCTCCTTATTTGGATAACTCTTACTCTTGTTAAATATTGTAAGTCCATTGGTGGGCTAGATGATGAACGTAAAGGAACATCATGACATTAAAGAAACTCCTCAGAGGAGTTATAATATAGCTCTTCTTGATATTCTTGAATCCTTTCAATGGATTTGCCAGGGAATTTGAGAGTTATTTCAATGGAATCACCAAGGAGTTCATCCTCATGGATATTTGATTGTTCTTGGATATTTTTGAGGTCATACAAAAAAATTTGAATAATATTTTTATAAATCTCTTGCATCTAGAACAAGCATCAATCTTTTTGAATTTTATTTTTGAAACTTTGAACCATGGAGACTCTGGTTCTTCAATCAAATCTGAAACAAAGCCTCATATATATTGAAAACAAATTGTTCCTCAGTGGATTCGCCAAAAAAGTTGATGTATAGATCTATTAAGGTCCAAACAACAACCTCACAAGGATATGAATCCCCTTACATTTTTATAGATGTGGTAATCCTCTTTGGTTGAAAGATATATCTTGAATATCTTGAATTGAGGAGAATGCTAGATAGAAAACCCCAGATATTATTTCTTAGTTTTATATTGAAATGGTTCTTGATAACCTGATCTAATATTTATGTGCAACAAATTGCTTCTTTACAATAAAATATTGAAGAAAATCTTCAATAATAGAATATTTTTTTATTGAGCATCATTTATGCAACCCTCTAAATCACATACAAGTAGAGGATACATCCACATATTCTCACAAGAAAAATGTAAGGTCCCCCAACCCAACCGAGGGGCATTACAGTGAAGAATATTCATAAAAATGAAATTTGTGTTAACTAATTTAAATCTTTTACAACTAACCAATTTCCTGTAGCTTTCAGCTACGAATTAAAAACATACTTAACTAATGTTCACTACCATTACATTGATGCATCTAAAACATACTAAAATGGGAATGAACGCAACTAATAAACTTCATTACAATAGAATATAAAATATGTTCTCATACTCAGAGTTCATGCACAACAATTAAAACTCATAATACAATAGAAACAAGATAAAACACTTATCTTTTCATAATAGTTGTGCAACTAGCTACTTGGGAAGAATGTTCCACCCAAGAATAGACTTGTTGTTCCAAATATCAACATCAAATCACCCCTGAGTTGAGGCTAGTAATCCACAAAAGAGGGTGGTATCTCACTGTCCACTCACAGCTCAGAAAAACTCACAACCCACTGATATCTTCCTACAACTATCTCAATTTTCCACCAGCTCTCTTCATCTTGACCTGTCCAACCCATGGAATGTACCCCTTCACTGAACTCATACCCTCATGCATCACATTTTTTTATCAATTTATCTTTGGCACAGGTAACTAGGAATCTCTTAGTTGGGAACTCAAGGGATATTGCTGCTAGGAAAACTATTAGCAACCAACAACAAACACTTCTTGTTACAGTGAAACTCACCCAGGAGTTCACTCTTCAGGAATGGAAACCTAGCTCTTCAATTTCAGCTCCAAATACACTCCAATATGATCCATATTTCTCTATAATTATTCCTCCATGGCTACACCAGCTCCCAATTCTCTTTCTTTCTCTCTACTTGTTTCTCATGCACAAAACTTGACTATCTAAAATTGTGGTTCCAACCCATATGGATTTCCTCCCTTTGTCTTTCCTTTCTTAACTCACACAATTCCCCAAGTTGATTGTACTAAGCCACCATGTGCCCAATAACTTTGGGATGTGACCCCTCACACCTACCCTCTTACATGTATTCAATGGTTGGCTTTGGGAACACTCAATTAGAAATTTAGAGGGTTCATTGATCCAAAATTGATCTTTTAAATACTATGGTTAAGTTTATGCATGAGCGATTTTACCATTTAGGAATTAAGAAAAGAATCTTAATGAAAGAATGTTGCAGGCACATAAGAAGTAAAAACAAAAAACCATAACACCAAGGTTGATAATGGAGTTCGACACAAATTTGCCTACGTATTTGGGCCTTTGTATCAGTGGGGAAGGATTCTTATCTATTGTCCCTTGACCAAGTTTTGAGGATCCTTGGTCATGTTTGACCTACTATTAGGACTTCAATAGGATATCGAAGACAGAGCGCAAGCCGAAGCATAGATCATGGGATCTCGACCCCTTTTTAGGGATTTTTGGGTTTGGGGCTTATGTAACGGGAATGGGGATGTTGACCAATGGGTTTACCCATGTTTAGGCCCATTTTGTAATATATAAATAGAAAGCTAGGCGATGTAGGAAGTAGTTCAATCTATGTGATCAAAGGAGGGACAAGTATTTGATGCTAAGTGCTAAGTGTTAATTTCTAGGTGCAAGTGGTAAATGTAATTGCTTTGTGCAAACTGTGTGAGACTTGCAGAGCTAAGTGCAAGTGATTGTAAGAGACTGTGGAAGGATTTGTGTTGTAATACAAGGAAGGAGGATCTAGTGAGGTGCGTAGATATCCTATCCTCTGCAGAGTAAGATATCATGGCTCTGTGCATGTAGAATATTGACAGAAATAAATAAAGAAGAAGAGTTGGTGGACGTAGCCCCAGGGTGGGGGTGAACCACATATATCCTGCGTTGTGGTTGCTATGTGCTTTATGGTTATTCTCTTGTCTATGTGATTGAATGATTAGTGCTCTGATGTATGCTTAGGAGGATCTAATATGGTATCTTAGTGTTGAATAATGTGAATAAATGTAGATCTGATCTAGGTTAGTATACTTACTACTTGAATCTATTGGATTTGTATAAATACTACGTTGATCTATTGTTAGGATTTAGCTATGCAGTAAACTAAGGTTGAATATTAATGAACTGTAATTGCTAAGTTCTATGTTGAGGTGTTACAATCACAGATCTATGTCATAGCTAAGGTTGCAGACACTGGAGTCCTGCAACCACCCCTGCATCTTACCTCGGGTGAGACTTCATCTGCTTCACAGGTGTTGTTGAAAGGGCTGGTAGTTAGGGTTTTGTTGGTGTGTTGTTGTAGTGTTGAACCCTAGGTCTTCCCCTATGCCAAAAAATGGTTCTGTTGCCGAGACCTGAAACTGTGATTGTCGGAACTGAAGGAAAGAAAGAAATCTCTGTGTGTAGATATGTTGCCTTAGTGCGTAGTATTCTACTTGACCTGTAAAGCTCTGTGCTAAGAAGAGAAGTCAGATCTGAATAAAAGAGGTAAGATCTCTAAGATTTGTGCTCTGATAAAGGTAAGAATAGTGAAAAGTTTTAGATCTGGAAGATTTAAAAGTAAGAATAGTGAAAAGTTTTAGATCTAGAAGCTTTAAAGGTAAGAATAGTGAAAATTTTTAGATCTAGAAGTTGTGTGCTCTGTTGAAAGTAATATTAGTGGAAATTTTTGTTTCAAGAGTATGGATCTAGGTATGTTTGATAAATGTTACCCTAGTTTGAAATCTAGGGCACAGCTAGAAGAGAGAAGGTTTGATATGAGTAGATCTGATAGAAATAATGAAAGATATGTTATTCCTATGCATAGAAATAATGTTTGGACTAACAAATGGATGTAGGATCCCAGAAAGAATTTTTTGCAGGTTAGCTACTATGATCCTAGTGCACATTAGAGGAAAGGTTGGGGATCATTTAAAAAAAAAAGGATTAACCCTTTGTTACAGTTGCAGAAGACCGGGACATCTTTCTAAGGAATGCCTTGGAAGAAGACCTAGTTGTCTTTGTTGCAAAGCTATGGACCATGAAGTTTTAGATTGTCCTAGAATGATTGTTAAGCTTGACAGAATGAATATGAGACAAGAAAACCTTGAGGAAGGTCACGAAACTGAGACCGTGGCAGAACCCCAGACAAAAGCAGAGACCATACTGCTGCAAATGAAAGAAACCCTAAATGATCATAGAGATATCAACTTATCAGAGATCTTCAAAGAAAAAGAATGCATAGAAGAAAGAATAGGAGACTTTGACATAGAATCTGTTCTATATGAGGAAACACAGGTAAATATCATGACAGAAAGAACTTGGGAGATTTAGGAAAGCCTGATACAATTCCTTCATTGGGAGGAATAGGATTATTCAAGGGAAAGTTGATAACCCTATGTGGAAGATTCACCAAGGTATCTATGAGTGCACATGGAGCTTCGACAAAGGAATATTTTGAGGTTGTTAGATTCATTGAGAACAACGCTCCATTTACTATGTTATTAGGAAAAACCTGGATTGAGAAATATCAGACCAGAAGAAAAGAAGAGGAGGCCCTCAAACAAAAAAAGCAAGAATTAAAAGATTTCATGACTAGGAGGATAGCACACTTGATTGCAGAATAGGAGAATAGATCGAATATTGTAATATACCAGATAATAAAAGTATGCAGAACAGAAATAAAATGCTAGAAATGGAAGAATAACAGTAATATAACCAGCATAATCTCCACAATAACACATAAATGATATAAGAACAACAACAGAAATAACACTTTGATTCAGAAAGCAATGTTCACGGACCTCTTTGAGGGGGCAACCTCCAGTCGAGCAACACTCTGTTACAATAATATCCAAGCTAAGGTTTTCATACCCTCGACCCTTATTTATACAACATATGTCTATCAAGAGAAGCATCTAGAGGAAGATCCTTCTAGAAGCGGAAGCTTCTATTAGGTCTTCTTACATCCACCTTATTCTATTTTATTGAAAGGCCTTATTAATATTGACCTTTATT
>SNQJ01S0149912.1:1533-23327 GCA_010110895.2 Picea sitchensis | reverse complement strand
AGCCTCCCCATGCAGATTGAGCTCGGATTTGATGTCAAATCGACTTGGGAGCCGATCCATTAGTGGTTGGGAGGCCGACCAGCTTCATAAATGCGCCGTTTGGCAGGCGCGCGGGTTTTGCACCCCACAGCCGCGCATATGCGGCCAAGAGGCGAAGATGTTGCGCGCGCGCACGTGCGCCCAGTGGGTGCATCGCGCTTTTTAATTTTTTGGCCATTTTTGCATAGTTTTGACCCTTTTGCTGTGATGTGGAGTTAATCCTTGTGCCATGAGCGACTGCTTTTCTGTGTTGACGATGCGGAGTTCTTGTCGCCCTGTGCGGACGAAATTTCAGTGATAACAGTTATCTTCCCGTAACCTCAGCCTAGCCTAGGATTCCTTGCCTTGGGGTGGAGCTCGGTCCCAGCTTGGGGGTGACCTATTGTTGAGCTGATGAACAGTGTGGTCTAAGGCTGGGAGGTTCGTGGAAGACCTGCACTTGGTTGGTGATTTCTACAACAGATAAAAGATAAGTATTGAATTATGGTTTATCGCATTTGAACATGACTGTGCTGTTTTGTATCATGTTTTCCGTTGTGTAAATGAATTAATGATAAATGCTATGGAATGTTTAATTATAGCAGTACCCATATATTATACTCTGAGTTTTAAGTATGTTTAATTCTGTATAAATGCATTAGTTTATAATTCCATGTACAGAATGGTAAACTGAGAGGTTGGGGAACCAAGGTAGTGAAAGGGTACACTACACTCAGGTTTTATGAACGATGTCAAAATGATAAATGGATATTGGATGCCCCAATCAAGGGGGACATGGGTTGCGTTTCCAGGAAAAGAAGTTCATCAAGGATGACGACAAAAAGATAAGTAAATGTCGAAAACAAAGGATTTTTACAATTACAAAATAAAGAAAGAATAATTTGGGATGAGTGTACATATATAGAAATAGATGCCTTGGTGTGAGATGGCTTGGCTTGTGAGGGCACAAGTTGTGAAGAGAACTAGTGGAGGGTGGGCACCCCATGGGTGGGTTTCTGTATGAGGTAAATAAATGGAGGGAAATCTGTAGATGGGAAAACTGATTGTGGATGAAATGGGGGGTTAATGATAGTTCGGAGGTGCAATCAAAATAGAACCGAGATGAGATATCCTGGGAGTCCATTGGGAAAGCTAGCAAGATGATGAGAAGAAACATGTGTCTTATTCTCAGAAGTGCATGAGACTATCAATACTCCCATCCCTAGGGGTTGAAAGTAGCATGAGTGTCAAATTGTCAAGGGGAACTATGAATGGGACAACTCATGTGGGGGAGAATACTATCGGGTGACAGTACCAAAGTGTCATAGAGGTGACGATACTACAGAGCCAGATGTAAGGACCCTAAAGGTAAACGTCAGAGGGTGTGACTAAGAGATGCATTTGATATTCAAAGGGAATGTTTAAATACTAGTGTAGAAGATATACCTGAAGGGGTTGTGTTTTTTGTGATGACCATGTACTTGCACACATGAAAAATTGAATACCTGACGTGAACAATGTATGATGATAAAGAGAACATAACAACTATTTGATAATTTTGAACATGAGCATGTGTACCTAGACGTGACATGATAAAAGTGCTCCCCCGGGGCCAAGTTTAGATGGTGACTCGTGGAATGTGACTGTGTAGATGGTGGGAACCTAATCCCATGGATGAAGATGAATTGGGAAACAGAGGGTTTGGGCTCCTATAACTAAGTGTATAAGTTTGGAAAAAGGGACTATATATGGCTAGTGGGCCCATAATGCCACCTCATTTGTACACACCACTATAGTGAGTTGACAAGAGAATTTGGAGGAGATTTGGAGATTACGAGAGCTCGATTCGATCGATCCGGGAGGTGCGAGAGTTAGGTTAGTGGTCCCATTCGCCTGCATAGTATTAATTTCCTATTTTTTTTGTTAGAGGTCATACGAATGTTCGTACAAGGGTAGGTTTAGGGGTGGGCCCACTAATGCGTAGGAGAAGGAAGGATACTCGTGCTCAGATGTGCAAGTATAATTCCATATCCCACGCATAATGTGTAGTTTTGCATGACAAAATTGCATATAGGGGCACGTGGGAGGGAGAAATAGGTGCGCTTAAGATTCACGCTTGTTAACATTATAGTTGCGCAATGTGGGCAACTATTTCTAAGACAACTATGCATCAGTGCACAACTGTGTAGAGAACAATTGTGCATGGGTGCGCACCTATTGGCATGACAGTTGTGAATTGACATGTAGTTGTTTCTTCGATAGCTGTAAATTAATGCACAACTCTGCAAAGAACATGCACACATATGTGCACACCTATGGGGGTGAACATTGCGCACTGGAGGCGAAGCTAAGGGTGGTTGAAATTTTCAAGTTTTTGATGTTGTTGATGAATGATGATGGTTGACCAAGTGATTTTGTGTGGATGTAGGTGATCAACTTTTGATATGAGAGTCATTATGCTACTCCACTAGAGGAAGCGAGATAGGGAGCACCTCCGAGAGGCAGTGAGAGAGAAACCAGGTGTTCGGAGACACTTGGCAGCCTACGGGTTGCTCAAGTTCTTCAAGTGTCCCTTGATACAGTTGTAGGAGTTCCTACTTCAGTATCTGATATCCATGTGGAGTGTTGATCTACAGTGCTTCATTGTGAGGGGAAAACAATTGACACTCTCAACTATTGAGGATGTATACTTTTTGACGGGGATCCCCTTCCGAGGAATGGCCCTGCCTGCTGACCCCTAGCTGTCAAGGGATGTGAGACTAATAGATATGGAACAAAGCTACTATTCGAGGATGAACTTGATTTCAAGTTCAGTTGTATGTATTGAGGTGATGAATGAGCTCTTTCTTCAGTGCATAATGGCCATGGTTGTGAGGATCTATGGATCCTTGGCTACTCAGTGGATCACAGGAGGTCAATTGAGGATTATAGAGAGGATCCTAGATGGGGAATTTTTTTCTTGGGGACTGATGTTGTATTTGGTTCCATCCTGGTTGCATGGTTGATGGAGAGGGTGCCCCTATTGTGCCCAAGGATTTTGTTGGTTCTTGCAGGGTTGCAGGATCTGCGATTAATGCAGTGGGCCGAGAGTTTGGTGCATCATCGGGGGAGAGGGTGGCCACTAATTTACGGCCACTGTGGCATGTGTGTGGCGTCACATACCATATGTGATATTGCAGTATCCATACAGTGGGATGGACTACCAACATGATCCAGACATGGTGCTTCCTCCGCGGGAGGTCTGGGACTAGATAGGTATGTTTGTGCATTTATGTTTTGTGATTTTTATAGTGCAGCATATGATTATGTATATATGTATGCTGAATCTACCCTTTTTTTTGTGTTTTCATATGTGGGGCCTCAAGGCCGTCAGGCGGAGGTGATCGAGGAGTCAGCTCGCCATGGGCCAGTGCGACCGTCGCGGGTAGGAGAGTGATGAAGGAGAGATGATGTTGGTGTTGGGATATCACATGAGTCGAGGGTAGGCCAGAGGATAATATTTGATGATGCATGTGTTGGACCATCGCATGAGTTGTGGGTAGAGGCTGGAGGGGGGATGCATGACCTTGATCATCAATTCGAGGAGGTTCTTGAGGGTGTGTTGGCGAGCATGTAGGCCCACATCCAGGATGAGAGGGTCCTGGAGTAGTTCTTGGGTGTGTCGACAAAGTGGCGAACCTTGATCCATCGGGAAGTTGTAGCAGGGGAAAAAATGACTAGTCGACTTCCCCCTAGACCTAGAGGACCCCCAACTGGTAGGGAACATCTAGCTAGCAGAGGACCTATGAGGGAGCTCTGGGGCACCATGAGTGCCATGTTTTGTATATGTATAGGCTTTCCAACCCATTTTGTATAGGGTAGGGGGTACTCATTTTGTACCTATAGGGGTGAGGGGACTCATTTTGTACCTATAGGGGTGAGGGGACTCATTGGCCTATGGGCGATGTATATTTTTTACTTTGTAAACATTTATGACACGTCGGAGGATATGTATATATATATTATGGATAGATATCTTTTGGCTCTTTTTTATGTCTAAATTTTTTTATGTTTTTTATGGTTTATGATGTCTAATCTATATTTTGTGACCTATGTATGATGTATGTATATGTAATGATGACTTGATGTGATAAATGCCAATCTAACATTAGGTTATCCATATTATCTACTATTTGATTAAATGGTCATGGAATATGTATAAATGTAATTGAATCAAAGTTTCAAGATAAGAGTATAACTTTCATGTAATTTTGAACGAGGCAAGGTTCGCAAACACCATATACATTGTTGAGTTGCATGACGACTAGCTAGGAATCTAATAAAACATTAAGGTGACGAACGTGGTAGTGACTGTCCTTGGCAAGGAGACCAATGACACTGACATATTATTCTTGGTTGTTGGTGGGTGAGCCCAAATATATGTCATTAGACTGGAGTAGTTCATGTGAGGGGGTATAGAGGGCCCAAGGCCGAAGTTAGATTCTATGTCTAGCGGCTAGCACCGTCAGTGTAACCGATGTGGTAGGTTGATGGAGGATCCATCTGTCAATAACATGGATGGTAGATCATATAGGAGGAGTGGAGGCAAAAAAAGAAGACTAAAAACTCTACAAATGTGTACAAAGAAAGATCCTAGTGTAGAATGGCTACGCTCAGGCGTAAAACTTCTTTAGGTACAACTCGTTGACGAGGTCTTTGAGAGGATAGCCTTCTGGGGAGGCCATGATGTATGCGCCTTTGGTAAGGAAGTGTTGGACAATGTAGGATACATGCCATAATGATTCAAATTTTCCATGACCAAGAATATATTGGGTGATATCATAGGCTAGGATGCAATATCCTTATTTAAATGAACGAAGGTTGAAATGGCAGTTAAAGGTGGCTTTGGACCATTTTTTAGCTGCCTCGTTATTCTGTAATGAAGATTGACGATATTCATCCAATGACTCTAAGGTCATCAAGCACTTCTCCATTGGAGCAGTGTCAGATAATAGCTCGATGGTGGTGTGTAAAGTGGGAATTGTGCACTCGATGGGGAGGGTGGCTTCAATCCCATGAACAATATGGAACGATGTAAAATCGGTGGTAGTTTTGATTGATGTGCGATAATCCCATAATGTTGGAAACAACATATGATTTCAGTTGGTCTTATGTTTGTTGACAATATGTTGTAGCATGGTTTTGAGGACTTTGTTGACAACCTTGACCTGTTTGTTGGACTGAGGATACTATAGGTAGGAAAAATCATTGTAGTATTCCAGATATAAAAAGTATGCATAACAAAAACAAATAGCTATAAATGGCAGATGAAAACCAATATAATCAAAACAACACCACAATAATACCAAAACGATACCAAAAGAACATCGAAAATAACACTTTCATTACTGAGAACAATGTTCACTTGCCTCTTCGAGGGGGAAACCTCCAACGTAGTAGAGCTCTATTAAAATAATATCCAAGACTAAAGTTTTCATACCCTCAGCTGCTATTTATACTAAATATGTATATCAAAAGAACCATCTAGAGGAAGATCCTTCTAGAAGCAGAAGTTTCTATTAGGTCTTCTTACATTGGAATTATTCTTCCTTATTTCTAGGCCTTATTAATATTGACCTTTATTACATGGAAATATATCATTCTACCTATGTGAGGGGTTAGTTACCTAACATGCCCTCCCCCTTAAAAATAAACTTGTCCTCAAGGCTTGAGATGGGGAAATTGCTGCAGAATGGTAGTTGGTTCCCAAGTGGAATATGTTGGATTTGTATCCTTCCAGTAAACTAAAACTTCCTTGATGGTTCACTAACACAGATGACACTCATACTGGTCCAAAATTTCTTGTGGATGTAGCCAAATGGAGCCTTCTTATTCCAACTCGGGAAGGGTGGTTTGGTTTTGGCATTTGGTTCCAATCACCTTCTTTAAGCATGAAACATGAAAAATAGGATGGAGCTTAGAATGACTAGGAGAAGCTAACTGATAGGCCACTTGTCCCACACTCTTGAGAACCATAAAATCTGGGCGTCATTTTCTCACACTGTTCAACCTTGAGGGAATTTTTCTTGTAAGGTTGAAGTCAAAGAAACACCTGATCCCCATCTGCAAATTGACATTCAGAGCGACCTTGATCTTCTTATTGCTTCATGCAATTCTGGGCCATGACCAAATTCTCTTTGAGGGTATTGAGAATAACCTCTCTAACCATAAGCGTTTGGTCAACTACCTGGACCTTCGAGACACCTGGAAAATATGAGAGAAATGAAGGTGGATTTTTTCCATATACCACTTCAAAAGGAGTCATGTGGGTAGTTGTATGGTACAAAGTGTTGTACCATCATTCAACTAGTGGTAACCATTGAGCCCACTGATGGTGCCTTTCCGATGCAAACCACCACAAATATGTTTCCAAACATTTGTTGAAAAATTCAGTTTAGCCATCAGTGTGGGGATGATAAGATGTGATGAGATGCAATTGGGTGCCTTTTATCTTGAACATTTCTTGCCAAAAATTGCTGGTGAAAGTTGGGTTGCGATTAGAAACAATAGAATGTGGCATGCCATGAAGCTTGAAGACCTGATCCATGAAATGTTGAGCCACAATGGATGTTGTAAATGGGTGTTTAAGAGAAAAGAAATGAGCATACCTGGAAAGAAAATCAACTATCACCATAATGACTGATTTATTGCCCGATTTCGGTAAGTTGACAATAAAATCCATAGAGATATCCCGCCAAATAGTAGGTGTAATCGAAAGCAATTGGAGTGTGCCCGAAGATTTGATTGTTTCTCCCTTGTTGCATTGAAACATATCACATTCAACCACATAATTACGAACACCCTGTTTCATACCATCCCAAAATAGAGAATGTTTGACCTGGTCATAGGTTTTGGTAAACTCAAAGTGCCCAGCTATGGGTGTAGCATGAAGCTCAGAAGGTACCATGGATTCAAGTTTTTATTGTTTACTTAAATACAAATGACCTTTGTATTGAAGCTCCTCATTGAGCTAAGAGTACCATGGGGAAACTGAAGAATTGGACTAAAATTGTTGTATCAGATGCAAAATTTTGGGATCGTGTAGCCATTCTTGGAAAACAACTTGGAGCCAATCTGGGACAATGAAGGAGAGAGAAAAACAAGACCCTTCATCTTCATATTTTCAGGAAAGTGCATCAACAAACACATAGACCCATCTCTATAAGGGATATTTCATCCTTACAGTTGAAGAGATGTTTCAGAAAAGGATTTCAATTGTATGTAGCCCATGTGGAGGATCCAAAAAAGACGAAGGGGCCCACTCTTGAAGATTTCTCGATACTACAAGAATTTGAGTATGTATTCCAAGAAATACCAGGGTTTCTACCAAAAAGAGAGATAGATTTCTCTATTGATTTAGTGCTAGGAGTTTCCCCGGTCTCAAAAATGCCTTATCGAATGAGTACACCATAGTTAAAATAATTACAAATGTAGTTGGAGGAATTGTTGAAGAAAGGGTACATACGCCCAAGTGTTTCACCTTGGGGAGAACCAATACTCTTTGTAAAAAATAAAGATGGGACCTTGAGGGTGTGTATTGACTTTCAACAACTGAATAAGTCCACTATGAAGAACAACTACCCTCTACCCAGAATTGATGACCTCTTTGATTAGATAATAGGAGAAAAGATATTTTCAAAGATAGATTTGAGATCAGGATACCACCCGGTAAGAATCAAGGAAGAAGACATCCATAAGATAACCTTTAGAATCAGGTATGGGAATTATGAATTTGTAGTGGGTCCATTTGGATTTTCCAATGGACTAGCTATCTTTATGTGCTTAATGAATGACATATTCAAAAATTGCCTCGATAAGTTTTTCATAGTACTCTTGGATGACATAGTTGTCTATTGTAAGTCAGAGGAAGAGCATGAACATCACCTAAGATTGGTATTGCAAGTGTTGAGGGAACATTAATTATATTTCAAGCTGAGGACATTTTATTTTTACCAGGAACAGATCCATTACTTGGGGCACATTATTTCAAAACAAGGTATAACAATAGATCGAGAGAATATTGAAGCCATTAGAGGATGGTCAACACCCAATAATTTTTCGGAAGTCATATATTTTATGGGATTAGTTGGGTACTACAAAATTCTTATAGAACGATTCTCTAATATTTCTCATCCCATTACTTCTTTGAAAAATAAGAGAATTATATTCGAATGGACAACTGAGTGTGAAGAGAACTTTAATTTGGTGAAGGAATTACTTACTAGTGTTCCTATTTTAAAGATTGATGACCCAAATGAAAGTTGTGTGGTATGTATAGATGCATGCAAGGAAGGGATTGGTGGAGTCCTCACTCAAAATGGACATGTCATTGGTTATGAGTCCATAAAGCTTAAGGAACATGAGAGGAACTATGCCACACATGACTTGGAGCTTGCTTCCATTATTCATGCATTGAAGATGTGGGGGAATTATCTCATGGGAAAGATATTTTAATTGAGAATAGACCACAATGGTCTAAAGTATCGTTTTCAACAACCAACTCTGAATGCTAGGAAAACAAGATGGTTGGAATTTTTAAGTGAATATGAGTTTGATATCAAGCATATGAAAGGAAAAGAAAATAAAGTTGTTGATGCACTTAGTAGAAGAGTGCATCTCATGCATGCTACAACTTTTAGTATGCATCAGTCAGACTTGAAATGACAAATTTTAGATGCTATTGTTACATATAAACATTACCTACAGGTAAAGGAAATATTACAACAAGGATATGTACAACAAAAAATGAAAGAGTATGAAATGAATGAATATGGAGTACTTATGCATAAAAATAGAATTTATGTTCCTATTTCCATAGAAATTAGAAATATGTTACTTAAATAAATGCATAATGTTCTATATGATGGACATCCCAGATACTAGAAAACAATTATAGTAGTAAGAATCCAATTTGTTTTTCCATGAATGAAAAAGGATGGTGTTGATTACATCACCAGATGTATGGAATGTCAGAAACTGAAGGATGATCATAGGCACCCAGTGGGTTTTCTACAACCACTACCAATTCCAGAGAATAAATGGGAAGTGATAACCATTGGATTTATAACTAAATTTCCCAGGACAAAAAGACAACATGATTCAATCATGATAGTGGTTGATAAATTGACAAAGGCTGCTCATTGTTTTTCCTTTGAAAACAACTCATACACCAACTAATATTGAAGAAACTTACATGAGGGAGATTTCTAGGTTGCATGGGATACCTAGGACAATTGTCTCGGACAGAGACAAAACATTTACTTCAAATTTATGGAAGGGGTTATTTAAAGGATTTGGTACAAATCTAAACTTTATCACATCTTACCATCCACAGTCAGATGGACAGATAGAGAGAGTCGACTGAGTAATTGAAGACATGTTGAGAATGTATGTGATGGATAATCCATCTAAGTGGGAAGATTACTTGCACTTGGTTAAATTTTCCTATAATAATGGGTATTAAGATTCATTGAAAATGAGCCCATTTGAAGCTTTGTATGGTAGGAAATGCAATACTCTAGTGAGTTGGGACAACCCAGTAGATAGAGTGGTACTTGGGCCAGATTTTCTTAAGGAAATGGAAGGCCAAATGGTTAAGACTAAGAAAAAATTAAAGGAAGATCAGGATAGACAACAACTTTATGCATATAATAATAGGATAGCAAGAGAATTTAAAGTGGGGGAACATTTTCTTTTGAAAGTAAATCCTAAGAAGAGCTCTTTGAAGTTGGGTAGTTGTACAAAGGTGGCAGCTAGATTCTATGGTCCATTTGAGATATTGGACATAATATATCCAGTTGCATGCATGCTTGCATTTTCGACTTCCATGAATGTGCATAATGTATTTCATGTCTCTTTTCTAAAAATATATATACATGATCTTAACCATTTTATTGATTGGCATATGATTCAGGTAGAGATAGAGGGAGACTTTCAGGTCTATCCAGTGTGAGTATTGGACAGAAAGGTCAAAATTCTTCGGAATTGTGTTATAGAGCTGGTAAAACTCTAGAGGACCTGCTACAGTCCTGAAGATGCTACTTGGGAGCATGAAGATGCCATGCGAGAGAAATACCCACAACATTTTGAATAAATTTTGAGATGTTGAAATTTGTTTTGTATATGCACGAAGGATAGTTCCAAAATAAGGGGGAGGGGATGTAACACCCCGGGTTTTGAGCCCCATATTAAATAATGTATTTGTTAATTGCTGAGACGCCAGAGTGCCCAAACAATTAAAAGAGGATAGTGTCCCTAAGAAATTTAATGTTTTGATCATTATTAATAATAAATACATCGTTGGATGCTAGACGGACAAGGACTATAGTTATAGGGGGCTATGATTCTACAAGAGAGGGGGATTGAGGGGCTAAGTGTTTATTTCATTTTTTTAATTACCCATTTTTTTTAATGGGGGGAATTAGATACAAGATCTTATTGGTGGAAGGCCATGACGTTCTTGATTCCCAAGAATTACTTAAACCCATTCCTAGCATGTTGGGGGGGTTCTCTCTCTCACTCTCATTATTGTTCTTGTTCTTTTGTTGGTTGCTTTACTCATTTTTCACTCACTCACTCAACCATTCACTTGTTTACTCACTTTATCGTTGTTCACCGGTCTCGTGGAGATTCCACTCCATTCATTATTTCACCCATTCATATTTCCACCTTCATTTCTTGTCTTGGGAAAGAAATGTGAATTGTTGAAGTGCAGACATGGTATTTTTGGATGTAGATATTTCTAGTGTAATCTAGCCATGAATCGAGGCATGCATGTCTGATATGATTTGGCATGTGTCCAAAATTTTTGATAGTTGTGAATCCTGAGAGTCCCAGCATGGAGATTCTGTACCAGCTACACTGGAGCCCTGGAAGGAGAAGGCCATCCTGAGGGACTGCATGGAAGAGAAGGGAGAGAGTCCATTCTCTTGGGTTATGCAAGTTGGGTAGAAGAGAGTTGGTGTACTTGAATTTTTGTGGGTGTTGGGAAGCCTGTGAGATCTTGAGTGTTGTCTGGCTTGGGAACCTGAGTAACACTCTAGAATTTTCCTTGTGGATTCATAGCCCTAGCTTGTGAGTGACATTGTTGTTGAGACTTGGAACAATAGTGTCTACAATTGGGTGGAACGTCCTTGGTCTGCATCCAGTCAGAGGTTTTTTTTTATTAAAGATAATTTCTCTCTGTTATACTATTATTTATCTATGTATGATTTAGTCCACTTTGTATTTATTTATCGTTCAATTCAATATTTAGAGTATGCATGCTTGTTGGTTATTGTTGTGCATGTCGTATGCATCATTTATTTTATGTGTAGAATCAATCTTGATCAATGCATGTGAATATTTCATGCACACTTCTTATTTAAAGTTAGGACAAGGGTCAAATTAGTCATGAGAATGGACTGGGATCTAGTGTTATTGGTCCGTGGGTGGATGGTTATGCTACAACCTAGAAAAATTTGAAGTATTAGCAACCCGAGAATCTTGAAAAAACCATAAAAATCGATAGGTTGAGTTTTTGGATTAGTCACAAATACAACTCCCAACAATACTTCAATTGCAAATTGAATGTGAGTCATTACATTGGTGCATCAATTTCAAATCTGAGATGTGATTATGGATAGAATGCAATAGACCATATGCTGATCCATCTAATGCATTATGTGTCATTTCTATATATATTTGTGTTTCTGATTCATAACAAAGACGATGCCTTCATTCCTTTGAATGTTTCTACATATTCATGTTTATCTTGAACAAATGAGGTTCATAAAGGTTCGTTTCATGGTAGACTTTCTCATCATACATTTGGGAATGTAATAAATGGGCAAGGGAAATTAGGCATACTTTTCTCTTCCACGAGATAGAGTTCAACAAAGCTTATTGTAGAACTAAACGAGATTTCATTCTTGAGATGCTTCATGGCTAGGATTTGAAGTATTTTTTACTAGTGTTTGAGAAGCCTTCAAATTCTCAAATGTAGTTTGAGTTAATGGTATCCACCATGTAATTCCACTCCAAAAATTTATTTGGTGAGGGTTCCCTTTGTTTCTCTAGTATATCTATGTTATTGCAGTATACACATTAGATACCTCCTTGAAGCCTCTCAAGCACAAGGACAAATCCATGTTACTTATTGGTGGTGAACGACTTCTTAATGTTCATTTTATTGATGATTTGACACTCGCCCTATGACTCACCCAAAAACAATTTGAGGGAATTTTACAGTAGTTGGAGACATTTGCTAGAGAATATGCAATAGTGGCATGTGATGAAAAGATGGATGTTCTGATTATTGGACAAGATAACTTCTTAGAGTATGACACAAAAAATGGAATATTATCTATCCAAGGAACATAATGAGAACATGGTACCCCTACTTTCTTCTCAATGATTGTCAACACAAAATAGATAAGATAAAAAAATAAAATGGGTTAGAAGAATAAGAGTTGTAAAAAACAAAGAGATAAATAAGGATATAAAAAAGAAAATTCTACAATAGGTAGGGTGAATCTATTAGCTAGACTCTTGGATCTTTAGAAAATACAAAAGGCCCATTGGCATTTAGTGAAGCTTGGACTATAGGCTGCACAAATTCCAACCCTTACAAAGAATTTAGTTATGTATTTTATCATCTCTTGCATGCTAACTCTGAGCCTCCTTTTGTGTAACTATGTCCCCATAATATAAAAGAACAATGAGATGATTGAGAGATTTTGACACCTTAGGTATGAAGTGTCCCACTTATCCTAAAAAATAAAGGAGTTTTTTGTAATTCAATTTTCCACTAATTATTTTTGTCATAATAATTTACTAACTGTCCACATTTCAAGAGATGAGCATGTTGTAAAACTAAATAATGTAGAGGAAAAACTCTCATGGTCCAAGAATCCATCCTAAGGCGATTATACAACAAGGCTCAATTATGTTTCATTATTTGCAGTGGATATATGACTTGAAAAAGAAAGGTAGTGGCATCCAATTTGGAATATGAAAGGTGCACTAAACAAGAATATTTTCTTTGGAATATCTCTTTCAAATAGGGTGCCTACTTGGGATTTCTTGCAAAAAAGGGCCGAACAAGAGCCTGTAATTTGTACACTATATAGACAACATGAGGAATTTGTTTATCACCTGTTTGTAGGATGTCACTTTACCAAGGAAGTTTGGGTAGCTTCTTTGAGTCTAATGAATGACACGAGAAAATGGGAAGGGTATTCTCTAACCAATGCTTTGAAAGCATGGTGTGAGGATAAGGATGTCAGTGATTAGAAGGTTTTCACCATTGCAAGACGATGGGCCATTATGCACTCATAAACTGAAATCATTTGTTAAAACTCTTCCTTTACTCTAGAACATGTTTCTACATGATAAAATTATGTTACGAAGATTACAAAGATATAGATAAGGATCAAACTCAATGCCAAATTGGTCTACTCGTGATAGATGAAAAACAACCATGGGGTTTCTTCAATGGATCTCCCGAGGAAAATCCTAGGAAGTGTGGAGCTCGTGGTTGTCTCTATTTTAATTCATCTCATTCTAATTTGTGTTCACTATGATTGGGTGTAGGGTCTAATCACTAGGTAGAATTAACATCCCTAACAATTCTCCTTGGAATATTGAGAAGAGGGTAAATGGTTTACAATTCTATGGTGATTCCAATCTCACTGCATATTTAAATCGCAAGTTCACTATCAAGAATGTGGGTCTTTGGATAGTAATGGATCAAATATTGGATATCAGGACTAACTTTTAGTTGATCTTTTTTCCTCGCATCTTTAGACAACTCAACAACATTTACGATCACTCACCAAAGAAGGGGTTTCATTGGAAGCTGGAGTGATCAACATCCATTTGGGAAAATATGGAGTACATTCATCAAACTCATGCATTCCACTTTTTGTAGGTTTTTCCTATTGTCCCTTTATGCTTTGTTTTTGTTGACTTCATTGTGATTCCTCGTTTTTTGAGTTTGTATGGGGTTTATAATATTTTCATAGTTGATGAGGATTGCTCATGTGTCCAAATATGTAATGGTTTCCTTTATAGTTATGATATGTCTATCATTTTCTAATGGCCCTAAGGGGCATTTTTGGTGATGTAATAGCACATTTATTGTTTCCTGACAAGCATGATTACTTTTTCACTTTGAATTTTGGCATGGTTTCTCTCCAATCCGCACAAGCAATTAAGGTGAATTAATCAATTAATATGAGTTTAGTATATGTAGTGATGATATCCTAACCATTATTAGTTGTTGAATCCTAATTTGAAGGCTACATAGAGGATATATTTAACTAGAAACTGAGCATTGTTATTACAACAGATCTCCAACATAACTGTGAGACATTTCCTATAGCAGCAACACCATAATTTGGAGGCCCAATGGGATTCAACCGAGCTCTTTAATGACAACACTAAACCAATAGAAAATTAATCTTTGTTATAGCCTATCTTTGCTTTAAAATTCATAAATGAAGGCACATTTTTCAGTAGTCTATATGAAAATATTGCAGCCTGCTCATCATCAAAAAGAAAATTTATAGAAGGTCTTTAATTGTATCTATGATGGAGCACTCTCATCACATTTGGAATTAAATAGGGAGGTATTTGGAGAGGAACGCCATAATTAGTGGATTGATATTTGACCAAAATCTCAATGATTACACCTATGATTACACCTTCCCCATGAGATCCTTGGCCAAATTCCTTATTCTTTTCTGATCATCCTCAATTGCATCCTGCCTTACCATTATCCACTATGCCTCTTCCATATTTTAATTTGTAACATCTAACATGATGGCCTCAGTATACACCTTGTTGTGATGTATCTAAAGTTTCTCTTTTTCCTATTGAATATTTTTCTCTGGTTCTACAAGATTGTCTCTATGCTTTCAGAATTCCATCCATAAACTTAGGCACTTCAAGCATAACTACTCTAACTTATTTATTTGTTATCAAGCTTCCATAATTAGAAGCTCAATGATCAAATCTTGTCTTTCCTATGAACTTCTACCTCAATGTTTTCCAATCATGCTAGATCTTCCTTTTTCTCCTATTCTCTTCTTGTATCTACATCTGTTGTGGACTCCAACAACCTTTTATTGTTTTATATGATCTATCACAAGGTTGTTGTTACCTTGGTTACTACTCTACTTTCTTTTTATTTAATTTCAAGAGCCTTAGCTAGATGTGGGAGCACCTCCTCAAAACATACAAATATTTCTTCCCCTAGCTTCAACATAGCTTCATGGAATTTTAGTTTGTGTTTTCTCACATTCATTGCTTGTTTATTTAATATTCTAGCATAACATCAATATCATTTTCTCGTTTAGTCAATGATGTGGTAGCTTCCTCTATGTATTTCCTACACTATTTCTCATTTTCTGCAACCTATTCTACTTTTAGTATCGATAATATCCCCCATCTTCTCTTCTTCCTGGTTAAAAGCTCCTGTGGCCAACTTCAAACAATAATGCTTCTCGGGAGAAAGAGTCATGAACATGTCATAGTGCTTTAATTCTTTAGGTTTCTGAGAGGTGAAATCCAATTCTTTAGTATCCTTGGCATGTCCTATAACATCAACTTGAACAACGAATTCCTTTTGATTGGCTTCTACATCAGACTTTGAATCTAAGTAGATAATATTGCATGTCTTCTTTTCTACCTGACGGGTACGTTCTGAGGAATGTACTATTATACCATCCTCATTTCCCATTTTATTTTGATTATTCTGTGCATCAGATTTGATATTTACATCCATAAGACTTCCCAATTTCTCCTTTTCATGAATATTGTGTTTTCAAGAAAACTTTGAACCATCATGTTTCCCGGGAAGCATTGGTATAGGTATGACATGTTTCTTTGATTTGACATCTTGCTAAGGACTAAGACTAGATTCTTCAACCATCTTATCATATAAGACTGCATGACTATGGCCATGCATTTTCTTTTGATTGTTATGAATATGAGACTTCAAATTTGCATTTATGATATCCCCCATCTTGTCTTTTGGCCTTTTAAAATATTATGAGGCTGAACTCAAACCATGATGCTTCTTTGGATATATTGTTATGGACTTGTCATTTTTCTTTAATTCTTCTGTTCCAGAGAGGTAAATCTAATTCTCCAGTGTCCTTAGTACAAACTTTTAAGTCATCCAGACTTATCACTTTCATTTGATTGTCTTGTACATGAGACTTCAAATTTGTATTCATAATTTCATCGATATTCTCTTCTGTCTAACTAGTAAATTTTGAGACGTGCAGTATTATACCATCCCCATTTCCCATTTTCCTTTGAGGATAATGCACAACATACTTCAGATCTACATCCATAAGACCCACTAAATTCTCCTTTTCCTGACTATAGTGTTCTGAAGAAAACCTTGAACCATCATGTTTCACAGGTGGCACTGTTATAGGCATGTCAGGTTGCTCTGCTTTAACAGGTTTTTGAGAAATAATACTTGATTCAATAACATCCCCATTGCCCATTTTCCTCTGATCATCATGAACATCATATTGGGGATCTACATCCATAATATCTACCAAATTCTCCTTTCCTCGACTATAGTGTTTTTAAGCAAACTTTGAACCGTCGTGTTTCAAAGGAAACACTGTTACAGGCATGTCAGGTTCCTCCACTTTGATAGGTTTCTAAGAACTAATACTTGATTCAACAACATACCCATTTCCCATTTTATTTTGATCATCATGCACATCAGACTGGAGATATATATCCATAAGAGCTACCAAATTCTCCTTTGCATGAGAGTTAACAAATGTCTATTAGGGTTGATCGTTGTTGTCATGTCAATTGATGCAAGAGCATCACCAACTCATCAAGCGAGCCAACACATCAAGCGGAGATCAGCTGGATAAACAAACCCAAATTTTCGAAGTTCTTTAGGATTGTAGCGCAAGTCTTTAATGATCCATTTATGAAGGCACATCTATATATTGTATTGGACCTTAAGACTTTAAGCTCTCGTCCTTTGGTAGATAGGCGACATTTAATAGATTTAATGCTGGTAGATAGGATTTTAAGTTTAGATTTGATAGTTTAGAGTCTGAGAGGGAAAATGGATATAGACACCCTCATTGTACCATTGTAAAAAAGGAGGATAGTGAAGAATAGAAGGAGCATTCAGGAGAAGAGAAGAGCAAGAAAAGAATATTGTATGAAGAACACCCATGTATAGGCATTTGAATTAATAGAAGGAAGCTTTGATTCAAATTCATGGTTTGTGTTGTTTTCTCTGTGTATTGATGTTATGCTCAGGAATGTTTTCTTCTTGTCATACATTTTCTTTTATATGCTATGTATGTGATTTCATGTTTCAACTGAAGTCTGAAGGGGAGATAGAATCAGTTTCAATTGTTTCTCTATCTGAACCAGGAGATTCCTGCAAGGTGTGCAGATGAATTCATCTGCAAGGAGTGCATTGATGAAGGCTCAGTAGTTTAACCTTTGTTCTCATTCACCCAGGAGTGGAGTTGGGTTGTTGAGGCTATGAAAGGAGTCCGCAGGCTGAAGAAGAAGAAGTCTCATTTGTGAATCTGAGCAAAAGGAAGTCAAAGACTGTTGCTGCAGGAAGTGCGCAGAGTCAGAAAGATCCAACACTTCGGAAGTTGTTGAATGTTGAGCGCAAGGAGTGTGTGCAAGTTCCTCTGAAGAATCAGAGTGGAAAATCTCATGAGGTACAACACCTTTGTGATATCATTAAAAGAGAGCACAGGATTTTTTGTCGAGGGAGGTTTGAGCAGGAGATGCGAGTCTAGGTGTCAGAGGACAAGTTCTGAGAAAGAAATGTTAGCCTTCTCAAGAGATCCTCAAGGAGGAGGAATCGACGGTCATGGTTCGCAGGGGAAGACAGTGAAATCCCGTCAGTCGTTAGATCTCAGAAAGTTGCGCAGGGTTTAAGTCCCAGCGAGCAAAAGAGGAGTCCCGGAGGAGTCATCGGGATATTGTTGGCAGCCAATTCAATTTTTTCCATTGCCCTATAAGCTGCCTACACCTATGTCTTCTGAACTTCAAATTGTCATCGCATTTTTCAAATAGACGATATTTTCATGTCTTGCGACACTTGCAAATTGGTCTCCATTTAGTTTTCACGACTGTAAGCGTGAAAAATTCTCCATCGTTATTTGAACTGTCATGATCTTTGCATTGATATTTTGAATAGCACTTACCTTTGGTTTATTATTAAGTGGCTAAAAGGATTTTTGAACTATGCATATTTGCCTATTCTTACTTTGATTGCACAACTTTACTTTATTAAACTTATGAGGCATTGAGCATATGGGTTTATACTTGATTCTATGAATTGCATAGGGGTCATGGTTTATTTTGTTTTTATATGATGTGATCCTTATTGCTATAGCTATTGGTTTGTCAATTTTATAAATATTGATGGTCACAAGGTTTTAAAACGTTTGATTACACATTTATGCAATGGCGCATGTTTAACTTTTGGGATTGATTTCACATTGAATATTCATGGTTTGAAAGATTATGGTTAATGGCGCATTGGCATATCACTCATCGTTTGATTTTTTGGTTGGCCGATTAGTATGGTTTTGAACTATGTTATGATTGATTGAACAGAGGATTAATTGGTGGTTGTACTTTGCCAGTACTATTATGCATGGCGGTGAATAATTCCACCACCCTCGCATGCACACATTAATGCTTCCCCTTTGATCGTTCGTAGCTGTTAGCCCAAATGACACTGCTCCTGTGTGTTGGTGAATGTGAACCAAACCCTTACCATGTGCTCACACCATGGCTCCAATCGTGAGGGCTGAACCCAATGGTAGCCATGCTCTGTTGATGTTCGACAGTGCCCACAGTGACCTTGAGGACAATGGGTGGCTCCTGTTCATACAAAAATTTGATGGTTTTAACCTCTGCGTTGCTAGACAATTCGCCATGACCTTTGATGGATGTCGAGACAAGGTCGACGATGTTCAATTGAAAATTGACGAGCAGTTTATTAGTCTTGCTACGGGTTTGCCTGCCATTGGACAACGATGGTCCAAGAATTGCAAAGTAGAAGAGGTCCCTTGGACACTTCTCTTCCAGTCGCGTAAGGTTAGCTCCTGTGATAAAGGTTTGCCCGTGACCATGCTGAAACAGTGTTGGCATGATTTATTGATGATTATCAAATAGTTTATCACCTGCGAGGGTCGGTACGGGTTTGTTTTCTTACACCACCTTTGTTTTCTTATGGTTTTTATGGGTTATCAGCTCAATATGCCCTATTACTTGCATAGAATCCTATTTAAAATGTCTAAGAAATATAAAAGGAACCAGGCTGATAGCAGCCTTTTTCATTATGGGCTGGTTAAAATGATTGTTGTCTATCATTTGGGGTTACATGGAGACTGTTGGAGCGATTTTATTACTCGGAGTGATTTTGTGGATTCGAATCCTCCACAGGTTGACAAACCTATGGTGAGTGAAGACAAGACTGTACCCTCGGTACCCTATAGCATTCTGTTACCTAAACCCTTACCTGACTCACCTATCGACCTACCCCACTCTGTCACCAAGGATGTCGAGACTGTTAATCCTGTGGGAAAGAAGCCTAAAGCCAAACCCACTGCAAATGCCAAAGGAAAAAAGAATGCCCGTTTAATTTCTCGGATGGCGAGGAACAAGTAAAAACCTCCTGTCAATCCTAACCCTATCGTGTTAAGTGAAGACTCCGACTCGGAAGTGGAGCGTTTCCTGGCTAGTGAATATCCCTATTCGAAAGGTTTGTGTGCCAAACCCTCATATGACTTTGTTTCGAACCTACCCCCTTGCCTACAAAATGACCCTAACTACACAGGCATTAAGCTGCCTTGTGAAAACCCTGGTCATTCATCCAAACCCTCTCCTGCCTTGCCTCAACCTACAGTGCCACCCTGTGATCAATGTAGCTCGTGGTTAGAGAGGTATTATAGTGATGTGCCTATGATACAGTCAATAATTCACTCTTTGGAGGACCAGGTTGCACGAATTACCAGTCAAAAAGATAAATTGCAAGCCACTGATAAGAAACAGAGGACGACAGGCTCTATCTTGTTTAAAAATGTGGAGTCAGCTACAACGGTCGTGAATTATAAGTTGGCATAATCTGAGTAACCTCACTGGTATGTTCTATCACTTGTTTATATAACGAATTCGAATTCTTTGAATAGTTATGTTAACGACATTGGTTGGCTCTGTTATATTATATGCATTCTAGACATAGTTATGTTTTGATTAATGAAATTCGTTTTCCCAATTTAGCTTTGATTGGATTTTTCATCGATTTGATTGGATCTTGGTGTGGATTTGATTGGTTTCATTTAGCTTAAATTGGATGCTCTGTTTCTAATGGAAATCGTTTGTATCTATTATAGACACAAGTTGTTTCTCGTATTTCAATTTTGAACACAATCAAGTTTCGATTCGAATTTGATGTATACGATAATGGTTAACTGTTATGGTTTTATGTTCCATATGATTTTTGACCAATTCGAATACAATTCAATGTGATTCTGTGCAAATTCACCCAAATCGTGAATAGATTCGATTCATAAGAGTTATACCCAGCTGGTTGATTCGCATTGTTTTTCTCCACCATGTTATCAGTTCAATTCATATTGCAATGAATATGTTGTTTAAATTTGATTTGAAGAACGAAAGTGACTATATCCAGGTTCACGATTTGTTTCTATAATTAAACTCAGTCGTGATTTGATTATTTGCCCAGCTGATAATTATAACCTCTGTTAATTCTAATAAGATTGCGATCATGATTTATCAATCCTATTTGTTGACTGTGTAAGGATCCATCATGAAATTGGTTGGGTTGATGCTGTTAAGTGTGATTTTATTTGAACATAATCGAAACAGTCTTTTTATCTTTACATTTGATTGAACGATTTGAATCTGTTGCTGCATCATTATAGCTATGACAAGTGGAAATTGGTTGTGTTGGATTAGATTATGTCACATACGATATTACTCATTATTGATTTCATTTGGATATGAAACAGTCTTGTTACTGTTTGACCCGATTTTATGGTAAAAGAAAAACAGAGTATTTTTACCCCTGTTTTCGATTGAATCACTTTTGATTTTGTTTAATTTGAATGATAAAATCATTTGGATCATTAGTGATTCGTTTTAATGTTTATTGAAAGAAAATTGGTTTGGATTATTTTAAAGAGATTTGATTTGATTTCTATTTGATCTTGTATGCTATTTTAGACTAGCTACAGAATCAGATGATTCTGTAGCTAAGTTTGTAAGATTAGATTTTTATTGTTTTGCTAATAAAATATCTTTCTAACTTGATATTTTTGGTCTATTTCAGATGAATTCGACATTGCAATGGATTTGATGAGCAGTTAGGGGATATTTGAAATATTTTACTTGCATTTTAGTTTCCTAGTTTAGTTGATTTTGGGAATATCTTCCCAGATTATGTAAAACAGTTTGATATTATCCACGGAGAGGTTTTACCCTGTGGAGAGACTTATATATACTTATTATTTTTGTAATAATGGATATCCTCATTCGTGGGAGAACAAGGATATGGAATTTTAATACAGACTAAGGCAGAATTTGGTGTTTTGTTACAACTTTAGCTTCTCATTATATCAATATTTTGTTTCATGTTGTGTATATCAATTTGTATCTGGTTAATGACTACTTTAGCTATCTTAATCATTTGCAAATGATATAATTTAATCACT
>SNQJ01S0149911.1:11144-34747 GCA_010110895.2 Picea sitchensis | reverse complement strand
CGACCCACCAGTGCCCTCGGCTTGCAGAGGCCCAAAAGTTTGAGTCACTACAACATCCTGTTGTGTTAACGAATCCATTTCAACATGGGAAAAACCTAACCCAAGCCTCTACAAGCGCAGAAGGGGGATGTCAAGGACCCTCTCCCTCTTCAAACAATCCTACATTCGTGAATGTGCATATGATGAAAGGTGATGATTTTATATCGACTAGAGCACATAACTACAGTAAGCCAAGCACCTATGAGAAAGGTAAAGAAGATGAAATCCCATCTCTTCCTCTCCAGATCGAGAATACTTTGGGTGAAACAATGACACACATCCCGAAAGGTGTGTTCAAGAAATATTCTCACAACCCAAACGCAAGGGCCACCTAGAACTATTCTTTGGTGGAGGATTTGTCTCAAACCCCTTGTGTGATGTTCGCTTTGGAGGTCCTCCAAAGATGCCCTTTCCAGAGGAAATATTTGTTAGCCACTTTAGGATCTATTGAGACTTGTAATCTAGGTAAAATCGTGTTGGATACAACTGACTTAAAACCTCGTCTCCCTTACCACGTAGCATTTCAAATAGTAGTGGCTTACCCCACGAAAACTTTTACTCAGAACATTTTCCACACGGTGGTTGATAAGGGTGCGTTGACATGCATCATGTCATTGGCGTGTTGGAAGGCCATTGGCCAGCCTGTTTTGTCTCCGTCACCTACTCTTCTTACCTCTTTTGATGGTCATTCATTCCGACCACATGGTATCATCCCCTCTTTCCCCATGCAGTTAGGAGGGAAGACTGTGTGCATTGACTTAGAAGTAGTTGACGCATCCCTCGACTACAATCTCTTGTTAGGTAGGAGTTGGACCTATTCCATGCAAGCAGTGGTCGCTACAATTTTCTGGGTCTTGTTGTTTCCACACGAGGGTCAGATTGTGACCATTGATCAATTGCCCTTCTCCCGACCTAACCCTTTATTGGAGGCATCCGTGGCCCCAATGATTGATAATCCTCAACCAGGTGTCATCAACGTATGGGTTGGTTTGTGCCCACCTTTGATGGGTACTTTCGATTTCCCACCTCCTCAAGGCGATGTCAAGTTCATATCAGACCACCATAAGGTTGATAATTTCCAAGTTTCGTCGTTTCACATGACTTACTTCAACGATCCATGGATTCTTCCTTCCCCATCAACCATGATGGAAGGGACATGAAACCATGGTATGTCCATGCCCTTGTCCACAGCAGAAGTAGCGTACTCTTTAGTCCAACAAGCTTCAGCCGACACTGATCCAACTCCTACACAAGAGTTAGATATGATTCCAGATCCTATTTGGGCTCAAGGTTCCCTCACGGATATCGATTCGTTAGACTTATTCTTGCCCTCAGATGAATCAATCATTGAAGCAATGACTAGTCTAGACAAACCCTGGGACGATCTCCATCACAGATCATACTTCCTCCTAGAGTTAAGCAGAATCAAATTAGGGGAATTCACCTTCACTATGACTGGAGATAGGTCTTGTCCTATCAATCCCTTGGCTACAAATGAGATTTATGTCGAGGGTAATATGGAAAATATCGTTGAAAATATACTGATTAATATCTCCAGAACCCCTGGGACCGTGGAGAATGTTTTCGTCAGAGCTAAATGTTCCCCCGAAGAGATTCAAATCTACATAGACTTATTTAAATAATTCCATGACATTTTTGTCTGGTCTTATAAGGAAATGCCAGGCATTGATCCAAAAATAGTAGAACATGAAATCACAACTTATCCTGATGCCAAGCCAGTTCAGAAAAGGATTCATACAACTAATCCCAGGAAAGCAGCAGCTATTAAGGTTGAAGTAGAGAAACATATCAAAGAAGGTTTTATCTATCCTGTCCATTTGACCCAATGGGTGTCAAATCTGGTGTTGGTCAACAAGAAATAGGGCACGATTTGTGTATGTACAAATTTTCATGATTTGAAAAAAGCCTGTCCAAAAGATAATTTTCCCACACCATTCATTGACCAGATACTCGATGAATGCGTCAGTTGTGAGGCTTTTTCTTTCATGGATGGTTTTTTGGGATATAATCAGATACAGATCAAACCTGAAGACCAGCACAAAACAACTTTCATCTATCCATGGGGTACATTTTCCTATCGTAAGATGCCTTTTGGTCTCAAAAATGCTAGAGCTACCTTCCAGCGGGCCATGTATTTTTCTTTCCATGATCTCAAGCATATAGTCGAAGCCTATTTAGATGATTTAGCATCATGATCTTGCAAGAGAATGGATCATCCCACACACCTTCGACTTATCTTTGAGTGATGTCGCTACTTCTGGATTCGATTGAATCCAAACAAATGCATCTTTTGTGTAACGTCAGGACGACTTCTTAGTTTCATAGTCTCAACAATAGGGATCATGGTCGATCCTCTCAAGGTGGAGGCAATACTTCAGTTACCTCCCCTACGTACAATCCTTCATCTTCAAAGTTTACAGGGAAAAGCAAACTTTTTGAGGCGTTTCATAGCCAACTATGCTGATATCACGAAGGGCTTTATGCATTTACTAAATAAATACGTCCCTTTTCATTGGGACGAAACCGCTCAACACTCTTTCAACGCATTGAAACATGCCCTCACGACTGCCCCTCTGCTCCGACCACCTAATTATAACAAAGATTTATTATTATACTTGACTGCAGTAGAGTTGACTATCGGTATGGTCTCAGTTCAGGAAGATGAATTCCTCTCAGAATATGTGATTTATTACCTGAGCCGAGGCCTGGTTGGACCAGAACTCAATTATTCCCATATTGAAAAACTAGCATTAGCAGTCGTTCATGTTGTTCAATGGTTTCGTCATTATATTTTGTTTCGCAAGACCACCGGCATTGCCATTGTGAATCCATTTCAATATGTATTAACACGATGCATCATTGGCAGGAAGATCAATAGATGGATAGTTTTCCTCCAGGAATTTGACATAGATTTTGTTTTGGCAAAATCCAAAAAGTCACTATTCTTTGCGGAACTCATCTTGGAACTTCTGGTTGAATCCAGTGAGGTTATGCCCGAAGAGTCGCCTATTAGAGGAGACATGTTTTTGATGACATCTTCAGATCCATGGTATGGAGATATACTTGTCTATCTACAGACTTTGAAGTTCCCTACCTCTGCTTCTCGCGATGAGCATCACCATATATGCCATTAGGCTAAGAACTATCTCATACTCGACGACACTTTGTATCGTTGAGGTGTAGATTACATCCTTCACCGATGTCTCACTCATAAAGAAGTAGTTATCGTGCTTAATGACTGCCATACTGGATCATGTGGTGGTCATTTGTCTAGGTTGGCAACAACCCAAAATATTTTACGAGCTGGTTACTTCTGGCCAATGTTAATCAAAGATTGTATCAAATCGGTCAATAAGTGTCACCCGTGTCACATCTTCTCTCGGAAGATGAGGGCACATCCCGCTCCCATGTTTCCTGTCATCACAGTTGATCCCTTCACCAAGTGGGGGATTGATTACACTACATGCAACCCTCCTTTAGAAAAAGGGGCACCGTTATATCATTGTAGCCATAGACTACTTCATGAAGTGGGTCGAAGCTATGCCAACGTTTAAAGATGATGGAGATATTGCATCTCTCTTTTTGTTCAAMTAGATAATCGCAAGGTTAGATGTCCTAAGAGATATTGTCACTGACCATGGAAGTCACTTTCATAACCAAATGATGAYCGAATTAACATCAAATCTTGGGTTGCGGCAAGAACATTCGTCACCCTACTACCYCGAAGCGAATGGTCAGGTGGAAGCTGTAAATAAATATCTTAAGACCATCCTATAGYGATCGATCAATTCGGCCAAGTMAAATTGGAATTTGATGTTATACYCGACATTATGGGATTACCGAACATCTATTAAGACTGCAACTGTTTTCTCACCTTTTCAACTCGTTTACGGGCTGGAAGTAGTCTTTTCTATAGAATTTATGATCCCGTCCCTAAAGTTGGCAGTACAGTTACTGCCAGACACTTCTTCACTTGAAGAGCGGTTATTATACCTTGAGAAACTCAATGAGCAGTGTCATGATGCGGCCCTGGCCAACGAGGCTCACAAACAAAAGGTCAAGTGTCAGTATGATCGGTCCATTCGTCCTCGGATTTTCTCTGAAGATGAACTTGTCCTGGTCTATGACCAGGATAAGGACTCCCTGGGGGCAGGAAAATTCAAACCCATGTGGTTCAGACCTTTCATTGTAAAAGAGGTTCTAAAAAAGGGCGCTTATCGTTTGGTAGACTTTGAGGGAAATACTTTGGCGGAGCCTAGAAATGGTCTCTACCTCAAGAAGTATTACTCATAGGTAGGTCACCTTGGGTAACGTTTTGTAACATATGTATAGTCTTTGTACTATTACTTTCTGGTTTCTTTTGGTTTTATGGACGTGTCATTTTTGATGTTATCTTTTGTCACTATGGCAGATGTTGAGTGAATCATAGGTGTTTGTTGGGTATGCAAATGGCGCTAGCTGGCACACTCGAAGGCTTGCCTCTACAGCTTGGGTAATTTTTACACCTCAGGTCCAGTTATTATCTTCAGGAGGTATATGTTTAGCTGACACCACAAACAATGTCACCGAATACATCACAGTTATTGATTTGCTTCATGACGCTCTGTCATTTGGTATCTCTCACCTCCGGGTCTATTTATATGCTCAGCTGGTTGTGTCTCAGTTAAATAGAGACTACCTTGTTCATGATCCTACTTTACACCGATGATTCCTTAGGGTATGTCTCTTAGAAGGAAGCTTTGATTATATTACATATTTTCATGCTCCTAGGAGATTAAATCAAGTCATAGATACTCTAGCTAATAAAATATTAGATTGGCATCTCGCACACATATAAGAAAGACATACACATACACATGTAAATACATTTTTAAAGGAAAATATAATCCATAAAACATAAAAATACATAAAAATCCATATATAATATCAAAATCATCAGAGCACATAAGTGGGCGCAAGCGCCTAAAAAATACGACCAGTAATGAGTCATGGGGCTTATGCCCTCAAAAAATATACAAGTAGTGCCCTTGACATGTGAAAATTCCAGCCTAACTAAGGACGGGGCATGTGGGCCCTATTGTAATAATCAACGACATTTTCGAAATGCCGAAAAAGATGGACCCATGTCTGTGGCACCCCCACTATGTGAGACTGCATAGATGGTGGAATATCCTCAATCTCTACCATGGGGATTGTGCGAGTGAGCGAGGTAAAATTTCTCTCTACTCGTCTCAGAACCCTCTCAGCGTCACTGGCTGGAAGATATCCTGCTGCTATTGGTCCCCTTGCGGCGACGGGTGCGGCCCCTGGCCGAGGACGTCACCTATTCCTCGAATAATCCATTGGTCGCATTGGCCCCACATCTGCACATAATAGACACATATCTATCAAATGCTCTGGTATAAAAAAAATGATATATATAAAAACAACATTAAAATTACATACGTTTAACAACAAAAAAAATGATGCAAAATTACCCATCTCTCCTCACTCCTCGCCGGGAGGTACATGTATCTTAGGGTCTCTTGAGAAGTCAATCCCAGCATAAGAGTACTCCTCTATGACTGGGATCTGTCGTGACAACCAAGCAAAAAATTCGTCATCAAAGGACTCATTGGTCCTTCCTCCCCCATATCGTGGTAGCAACACTGCCCATCTGCATATCGCAGGAAGAGAGGCCTGATGCCCTCGTACCACCTCTCGAGGGATAAAACTGGGCACTCTTTCAAAGAAGAAGGAGAAAATAATCGTTCCAAACCCGAAGTTCCTCTAAGTCCACAACTGACAGTCTGTTAGCTTCCTCTTCATACAATCCAGTAATGTGGTGCTCCAATATAAAATATGTGCATTTAAGAACTGAACTGCATAGTTCATCGGTGCACGGGATGCCTAGCGAAAATCCGCAGACCCAGTAATCCACCCGATGAGTAACAAAATCACCTGCAGTGCTAAGTCTAAGATATTGCTTATTGGCACTTACGAGATTGTCTGGTCTGTACTTGCCTCACAATGGAGTCCAATCAACTCTGATATATTGTGAGGCCTAGAAGGAAACGTATGGAAGTTGATTGGTTCCCCTCTCCTGGAGAGGCCAGTTAGAAAGCATATTTCCTCTGTCATTGGAACCAGCGACTGCCCCTCTAACATAAAGGCCCCTACGTCAGGATGCCAATATTCAACCAAGGCATTCAGTATCCTAGGTTGTGCTCACATGAAACGAAAAAAATTTCAACAATCCACATTGCATTAATGAAACAAAAACATTAGGGTCTTCCCCAACCAGTGCACTAATATCCTCATTCTCTCTTTCCCTCCAGTGCACATACATCCTGCACATGGACAAAGTTTAGGAGGGTTAACTCTTGCTTTTTTAATTTTTTTTCACTAAATGGAGGGTCCACGTGGGTTGTTGTGATGACAGTCGCGTGTACATGTGGTCTAACATAAGACAGAGAAAGTGTACACGTGGGCTTTCATCAGACAAACCGTGTGGACGTAGGGCCGACCTTTTGAAGGTCGATGCCCCCTGAAAAAATGAAACTAAATGTATAAATAAAGAATTAGATTGCAAGATGAGGTAGTTTATACTTACTTGGTCCAAATGAATGGTTGCTTCATCCACCGAGGCTCCCAGAATCAATTCTTTTCACAAAGGGGTAGTTTTGGATTTTAGTCAATTTCTGAATTAATAATGGCGATAATGAGCTGCCAACTTCTATTTATAGAGGTTTTGGCCTCTTTTTGTCAATTTTCAGACCCTTCTGTCATTTTTTATAAACTGAAAATCATTTAAGATGGTTCAAGAGTCTTGTTTGGATAGTCAAGGGAAGTATTACTTTGGGTATTGGAATTTCTTTTTGAAATTTGGGGCGTTTTGACGGTCCTTTGGTAAAAAGTCATTTTTTCCAACTCGTTGCATTTAAGTCAGGATTCCACCTCCACTTTCTACATCTCATTGTCTTTTTCTCTTTGCCATAGGATCTATCCCACCAAGTTGCGACACAGAACCATTATTGTTTCTTTAGAAGTGTCATAATTTGGTGGTAGAGCTTACCGTAACATGGATGCCCTAGGTAGATTCTAGTTGCATTATGGTGTCCATGCTGTCACTAACGACTATAGACTCAAGAGTCCTTTTTAGTTTTTCCTGATTATGAGTTTGAGCCTCATTTGCATGATTCCTTATCACTCTTGACCTCACCCTCGGGACTCCCAAAACATAACGGGTCTTCTTTTAAGACCTTTTCAGACCCTCTAAACATGAAAAGATTTCCAAGCGATCTTGTGGCCTTTCACGCTCGTTAAATTGAAATTTGAAGTCACATCTATCCGATGGTAGTTTACCCCTTTTTTGGTTTGGATGGTCAATTATACGAACAAAGGTATACTCTAGAGGCCTCAGATCTCTAGAAGAGTACCCTCAGGTATAATTTTAACCCTTTTTCGGGACTGAAGGACTAAATTTACGAAAAAGGAACCCCCACAGAGTCCATAATTAAGCTTTTTTCAGACTCCCTAAAATTGAAAATATCGTTGAGTGACCTTATTCTTTCACACTCGTTAAAATGGTCCAAAAGAACATTCCTGACAGAGTCCATAGTTAAGCTTTTTTCAGACTCCTTAAAAATGAAAAAAATGTCGAGTGATCTTGTCTTTATCATAATTGTTAAAATGGTTTTGAATAGACATCTTGTCGGTTCTAGTTTACCCCTTTTTTCGAACCAACTAGACTACCTTCGAAAAAGGTACCCCATCGGAGTCTCCTTTTACATTTTTTCAGACTCTCTAAATATGAAAAACCATCGAGCTTACCTTCTCTGGGCTCGTTAAACTTACATCGAAGGATGTTACCATTGTGTGTCTTATTAATCGCATTACATACCCATGTCTTTGGCCTAATGCCGACTCCATGTTGCTCTCAACTGAACCATCTGAAACATGCCTTATACGCAAGCCCTGTAGCACTTTGCCTTTGCGTCTTGACACCTTTGGCCCCAGGAGGAATTTTTTCTGAGTGTCCTTTCTTTGAACATCAGTCTTGTCCTTACGCCTCGAACTCGTATGTTTTCTACACTCATTCCTCCTTTTTAACGTAGCATTCTTTTATTCTTTTTCCAAAAATATTGAAAAAGACAAAAAGAAAATCAAATATATCCCCAAAAGAGGAATGGAAAAGTATTTTCTTTGTATTCGCAACACAATGAGTCTCCCTTGGATAGCTCACATCCTTTCGTCAAGCCTTGGGATTTAATATGACCTTAGGATGTTGTCCCACTACATTGAGTTGCATCCTCCTCCATTTGGTTATCCTTCCAAACATATGGAGAGTTTGAGTTTCCTCCTTCCTCGTGAACTTATGCTAATACCATGCTGCCTGAGTCTCATCATTTTTCGTTCTATTTTTCAAGGGAAGTTTGCAGTTTGTCTCTTGTCGATGAAGACCCTCGACCCTCAGGCCAAGATCTGCACATGCTCAATCTTCTTCAAATCTGCATAACTGAATTAGTTCTTTTGGGCCCTCACTGGAACCCCATGAATTCGATCCACAGGTCCTTTCATGAAAACCCCACCTGTGCAACCATCCACCAGGTGCGAGTCTTCACCCCCATGCGACCACGACGTTGTGTTTGTATCAGGATTTCAGTAACCGAGAGTTTGAAACGCAGCGGCCCAAACCACTGGTGACTCCATACCCCGAATTTCTGAAATTTCCCAATACCGAAATGGGCTCATATATTTTTGGGATTTCACGAACCGGGAGTTCACGATGCAGTGACTCCAAAATATCGCCTCATAAACTTCTCAAACCTCGAAATGCCAAAATGCTGAAACGGGCTCAATGGTTCTGGCTCATGCTATTTCCTCCAAATGTTTTTGGGGCTTTGCAATTTCGCGAATCGGGACTCCACGTCTCTCGACTCTTGGCCTCTCCACCACTCGGGTTCCGGAATGCCGAAATGTCGAACTCTGAAATGGCTACTTCCTCCGTGACCACATCCCTGCTCCAAGGACACGACGCATTTCGCGAGTTTGAGGTTCTCAATGCAAAGTGCCCCAGCTCCTTGTCATTAGGATTTCTGAAATGCCGAACCCTGAAATGCCGAAATGATGAAATGATAAAAGGCAGTCAGCCTTAACCTTCTCACAGATATGTGAGATCCGATAGTCCACGGGATTTTCGACACTTCTCCACAAAGCGTCTCCACTGTCCATTTTAGCTCTTTCTCCTGCGTGACCTCCCAGAGGTTAAACTCTATGCACCTTCCTCCAGATCTGATGGCTATTGGTCCTTTGCACTAGATCTGACGACCCAGATCTATTTCCCTTCCTGTTGTCTGGACGTAAAATTCAACGGTCTAGATCTCGTCTCTCCAACTGATCCAATGGCAGTTGTGCTCCCTCCTAAGCTTGAGAACTTCCTCTCTCCCCTTGGGATATTTTTTGAAGTTTCAAAGGCCTCGACCTTTGCTTCCTTTGTGAGCTCAATTCCTTTGGATATCACCTGCATTCTAGGAATGCTATCCCTCCTAAGCTTTATTCACTCTGAAACCTAAAAGGTTTCATGACCTCTGCACTCCTTGCAGGGTCCCTGCACTCAACAGTGATATCCTTCCTGAGATTTATTTACCCAAGCCTCTAGGGGACTCACCCTTCTGTGTCCTCAAAGGGAAATTTGGTGTCCTCCTGATGACCTTCTGCTCAAGCCCTCCTTGCTGAGATTTGTTTCTCTGAACCTCAAAGGTTCCCTTGAACTATGCAACCTCTTTAAGGACCTTTGCATGAAATGGTGCTATCTCTTCTGAGCTTATCTGTGGCTCTGACCACAAAGTGTCTCTATCCCTTTCTCTCCTTGAAGGGATGTAAGTGCCCTCTGGAAACTTCCCACTCAAGCACGCTTTGTTGAGTCTGCAGGGTGTTCAACAACCCTGTGAGTGTCTTCCCTATGACACTTCTCCTTCTTCTCAGAACCCAAAAGAGAGTTCTTCTTGGTGCACTCTACACAACTACTCAATGCCCTCCTGGTAGAGTTTCCAGAGAACTTCAAACGTTCTATCTTCCCTGAACTCGAAATAGAGTTCCTCCTATGCACTCCTTGCACTCACTTGATTCCCCCCTAGCAGAGCTCTATAGAAACCTCAGTGATTCTATTATCTCTGTGGCTTCCTCTACACAGTCTTACCTCCAAGGTGTTCAAAAACCTTGAGATTTATCCCTAGGTCTAATACTTCCTCTGGTGCACCCTCCTGGCACAACTTTGTCCAAATTCCGCAGAATTCGGAAGTGCACTCTATTCACTGACTCAATGCATCCTGTGCATTTTCTCAATACCCTCTTGGCAGAGTCTTTACATAATTCTCAGCAATTCTTCATCTCCTCTCTATTATCTTCTCTGCACATTTATTCCTTCAGGGTGTTCAACAACCCTGAGGATTCTTCCTTGAGTCAATGAATTCATTCGGTGTGCCCTCCTGGCACGTCTTTGTTTGAAATTATGTAGAATTTAGAAGTGAACTCCTTGCACTAGCTTACAGAACCCACAATATTCTGTCATGCAACCTCTTGTATGAAGCCTCAAAGAACCCAAACCTAGAATCAAAGAACTCTCAAATAGGAAAATCTATCTATCCCCTACATATGGAACTTAACATACATCTACAACATATCATCACACATAAATACATTCATTCATGAACTCATAAACACATGAACAATACCATGCATGAAAAATTTCTTTGTTTGTATTAATCAAGAATGCCTAATTACAATGTGTTCGAGCTTGGAATGCCACAGAGTCTCGACTCTTCTCTTCTCCCTAATCTCGCTTCTCTACCTCTCTATCGATTAACTACCTACAGATACAAAGGATCTTTTTACAAAAGGGGGCTCCTTGATCTCTTCCCTCCATCCTCACCAACTCTCATTAATTACAATGAATTACATTGAATGGGCCATCTAATCTAAATCGGATCTAGATCCCCATCAACATGTCAACCATTAAGGCGACTCTAACTACACCATTCTCAAAGGCACGTCTTGGCTCTAGTAGCCTTACAAACATTTAATACATTTTCAAAATTTGAAAACAATAAGAGGGTTACGCCTCTCTCCTTCCATTGAATGTGCGCTTGACGTGCTAGCTAGCTGGTGCATAGCTGGGTTGGAGTGATGCTACTGCATCACTTTCCCTCATGCTCGGACATCCTGAAAGTCCAATCAAGTCTTTGTTTGAAATCAATGAAGCCTTTAGTCTGATCATCAAAGATTCCCTAGTCCATGACCGACGAGTCGTCGAAGACCTCTAGGTAGTGAATTTGTACACTCATATTACACTCCTACCTGAGTTTTGAAGATTTTGAAGTTGTTTCTCAAGCTTTGAAGACCTCATCTCCAGCCATCAAGCCTTAATAGCTTCTAAAAGATGGATACTATACATGTATATATTTTTTATTTTAAGATGTAGATCCGTTGTGTATTGCTCGCGTCTACACATTATATAGTTATATGACATGGATATACAGTGTATTTGATTGGTAGCCATGATGTTATTTCATCCCGAGCATGGGTATGCCCACCTCGGTGAGACAATTTTTATTTTGCAGATGGCACCTCCTGAATTCTGGTCCCTGGGCTCACCGGTTTGGTACGTTGATAAAGATTGATAATGTATTTCGGCCATCAAATTCTCTTCTGACCTCACACATTAGGGGGAATCTATTATAACCCTAATTTTCACCATACATACTTACTTGGCATCAGGCCATCTCAGACTCCTTCTTTGCCAAAACACTACTGAACAACTCTTCTTAAAAACCCTCTTTATAAAGACCCATGTGCCCTGCTCCATTACTGCACACATGTACATGCTAACTTCCCCAATACAACCCGCGTGTACCTACAAAATCACCGAAAAAGGAAAGTTGTTGACAGAACACACAACTTTGGGCAATTTAACTAAACCTTTCGACCATGCATGGTCGGTCATTCAACCAAATACCTAGCTCCTTCTAGCCTATAAAATAAGGGGTAAGGGTCCCATTTGAAAGGATGAAAATCATAGTAAAGAGACTATACCCAATTGAGCATTCCCCTTTTCCCAACCTTTATCCATCCTTGTGAAGAAAGAAGTATAGAGAAAAGAAGTTGGAGGATAGTTGAAGAGGATCCCAGGACCAGTTTTGAGGAGCAGTGGTGACCACATATTGTAAGTTTACTCTTGTGAATATTAATACAAAAAGGAATACTTATCCCATCCCACCATATCATGTGTTCGAATTGAATGTTTATCTTATGATATTGTCACAACTAACCCAGCAATTGGTATATGAAATGCATGTTCACAATTTTTTGTTTGTTCATGTGTGAATGCAGATCAGCTTTGGGAGGAGGCTTGCAATCAAAGAGCGAATGAAAGAAAAGGGATCGACATCAAACGAAGGAATTAAGGTAGAGTTACTGAATCTCATTTACACCTTTGTATTGCATGAATGTGGGGTTTTTTGTTGGGAGAATAGGAAAGAGTAGAGGCCTTTTGAAATGGTAATTTTCTACATGCATGATTAGAGCCCTTAAACGCTAAGTCCGTAGGAGGGATTCCCACCCACAACAACTGGATTAAAATTTTTCATACCTAGAACAATCTTCTGACCCAGAAATAATTTACCAGTTAGGTTGGTAGTTGGGAATTCCTCCTCAAGAGTCAATCAGGAGATGGGCAAAGTACTCACTTGAAAACAATTCCTGAACTGACCACAAAATGGGGATTTGGAACCACACAATCTTACTGAGGAAGGAAAAAAAATAAGGGAATTCATGGGAAGAGGGGATTTTTTACGAAGAGTATGAGTCGAGAGCCGATTCTTCATGAAGGAGAAGACTGCATGCAACTAGCAAGTTCTGAAGAGAACTAAGAAACAAGCTTTCTCTGGGTGAAAGAAGTTGCGGGCAGTATTTTTAGACGAAGATGATAAATGGGGTTGCAGAGAAGATGAGTGAATGAGGAAGTACTTGTTGTAGGCTACCTTGCTTGGTGGAGAGAATTTTTTTTTTCCAAGTTCTCATGGGAGGAGGAGAGTGGTCTCCATCCCCAACTGTTGTTGAACAAGAAGGAAACATCTCTTTCAGAGAATCATGATCTAGATAAGGGGTAGTCAGTGGTAAATCCGTATAGGAGTGGTTGTTACTACAACTGGGTGGAAATGAGCACCCCTCTTAGTAGTTGCTTCACTATTTGGTTTCTTGATAAGTATTCTTATTCCTTGCTTAGCAGTAGGAGAATTATTAGATATGGTTCTTCAAATAAATTTAGGAATAAGTTTACGATTTTTGTACTCGTTGGAAAATAGTTAAGGGAAATTTTCCCATGGAATGATTTGGTAATGTAAGAGTCGGGGCAGACTGTGCTGGAACAACTCAGTCATGTCAACCCCTCAAATTTACCTTTGCAGGTCACTAAATTCAATCTTTGTGGAAGGATGGTGCGTCCTTCAAACCCTTCGTCAGTGTGACTAAGGGCTCATGTCCATGGCCTTAACGAAATCACGATTAAGAGTTCAGTGTGCAGCCCCGAGACTTGTCATAGGATCCATATGACCAGGACCTTAGAACCCTTCACTAGGTCCAAAAGGACCTAAGATATTTTGGCTTCAGAACTCCGAAAGTTCAGAGCTCCAAAATGATATGACCATACAACCTTCCAAATCAACTGAAGGAAACCTGCTGGTGCGGTTACCGGTGAGGTTGAATGACATATGGTAGTTTCCTTAACCATGACTATGGAATCTATCCCATCATTAAACCTCGATCCACTTCCCAGTCATGAAGTGATGAGAACTGTAGATCTGAGGTAATTCATGATCTTCCTTGACCATTTGATCTACGTCCTGGTTAGTTCGGTGTTGACCACTCCGGGTGAAAAGGAGTGTTAAGCGGGTGGAACCCCCGAATGCCATAATCGCGAAGTGACGAGAACCATAGATCCGAGGATTCTTCGGGATCCCTCCTGATGATTGGATCTAGACCATGGTCAACCTGACACTGACCACTCTGGGAGTAAAGAGGAAATTACACAGCGAATCCCCCAAATGTCGAAGTCAAAAAGAAATAGAGGTCGTAGATCTATGGATCTACATGGACCCATATCAACCATGGGATATAAGGGGCATTGGGAGGTTGCTGGTGGGAGTTTAGGCTTCATAGCTCCAGGAGATTCGTAGGAAGGAGAAGCTACAAACTCCTGGAGGCTATTAGTCTAGAGTGATGTGGCACACTGACGTTACCTAGGGTGATGTGGGCCCATGTTTGACATGCCACATGTCACCCTTATTCATGTTTTTTACATATATTATATGCCCATTAGAACTTGACATGTGTCACCCATTGATGGGGCCACATGTCATATCTTCCCTTTCCCACATGTCATCCCCCTCGCGCATGCTTGCTTGGCCAAAAATCTGGTGGAGTACCCGGGACACCAGGAGTTCGGGAGTTCGGGGAACATGAAATGTTGGAATGTTGGGGTAAATCAGCCGAAGGCCTGAACCTACCTACCCCTGCCTCTAAATTTATCATGCCACCACGTGTAAGTGTGGACCCTTTGGGATTCTGAGGTTTCAGAACTCGAAAGGTTTTGGGGTGGTGTATTGAATAAGTGGAAAAGGTCGAAGGTCAGAACCACATGGAAGGACTATAGGTTTTCAGAACTGTGGAGGATATATGATTAGAGAAAATGGCATTCAGTACCGAACGCTAAAATCCTGTAAGCTTGTACGTTAAATAAGGGTGTAAATTCCAATCTAGTGATTGGATTTGAGCATGATGATACTTGTTGGAAATATCTTGACGAGCAGAAGAATATGGAGATATCGGGAAGAGGTTCTAAGATCTTTGAGTAAAAGTGAAATTTTTATACCCCATCCTTCGAATGGATACCTAAGGGGTCGAGTGTGTTACAAAGTGGTATCAGAGTGGGAAACAACACTTGGCCTTCTTGGGCTCATGAACAAGTCACATAAAAATATTATTAGAGAAATTTTAAGGGTAACACCCTATCTTACCCCATTCATAAGAGGCTTATTTAAACCTCTACTAAAATGAGGAATTAAACCTTCTTCTATTTTCATATGTTTTGAAAATTAGAATTGTGCGCTACTAGTGTTCCAAATAAACAAGTTTACTTCACTTTTCAAATTGTATGTGTTGTTGATAAAATGGTAGATAATTAACTAACATAAAATGTCTTATCAGCACTCAAGAAATCAGTGGAAAATAGGAAAAATACAACGTAAAGGATGGTGACATGCCATGAGTTGGGGGAAATATCCCACAATAGAGAAGAAGAATCTGAGATAACTCAAATTCCACCTGAGATAAAAAATCATGGTCCTAAAAGTGGCCACACAAGGAGGATCACCTAAAAGAAGGCCCAACATGGAGCCAAGAGACACTCAATGGAGTAATCCTCTGGTGAGGAAACTGACAACACCAAGGAATCTTCTAGTAGCAAAAATAGTTCACATTCTAAGAGGAGAAGAAAGAAGAGGAATCATTCCAAGAGCCATGACCTTGAAGAGTTTAAGAAATCCAAACCACCCACTTTCAATGGAGAAATTAAAAAGGGGGAAGAAGCAGAAGTTTGTCTGCTCGGCTTGAAGAAGTACTTCAGAGTCCATGACTACTCTGAAAACTTAAAGGCTCGAATAGCCATTTTCAACTTGAATAGAAAGTCCTCCATTTGGTGGGAGGACCTTAGGAATGTGAAAGGAAACCATGAGAATGACTTGTCATGGAAACAATTTGAGAAATACTTCAAGAAGAAGTATCTATCGAAAAAATACTTTGATGGGAAGACCAAGGATTTCTATGAAATCAAGTTAGGAAAATTCACAATAGATGAATATATCAACAAATTTCTTGAGTTGATCAGGTATGTGCCCTACATAAAGGATGAAAAGGTAAAGATGAAATAATTTATTAGTGGATCGCCTAAGTTATCCCAGGACATAATTGAATTTGATGAAACCAAGACCTTAGAAAATACTATCCGGAAGGAAAGATATTTCTATGAGCAATTCAAGAATAAGATAAAACCTCATGAGGACTGGAAGAAGAAAAGTCATTCAGGATTCAAGAAGAAGGGTTTTAAATCCTCAAGGTTTAAGAAGCATGAGAAAAGTTCTAAGATGAGTCTTCTTACTAAAAGCGTATATCAACAGAATTTCCCATCTCAGAGTGGTAATAAACCCTTTGGAGCATCTCAAGGTAAGACTGATAACACAAAGAGAGAACCCTTGTAATGTTTGGGTTGTAGAGAAGAACATTAGTTGAGGGACTTTCCACGTAGGAAATAGAACAATAGGAGGGTCTACAATGTCCAAGAGGCTACTATAGTCAATGGTGTGGCTAGGAGCATGCCACAAATTTATGCAGCCTTGGATAATAGACAAGATGACCACCAAGCTTCAGTGGAGGAGATGGAAGGTATGATTGCCAACCAACTAGTTTCCATTTTAATTGACCCTGGTTCTAATATGAGTTATATTTCCCCTCAAAATTTTGAGAAATGTAAATTGTAGCAAGTAGAACATGCTAAATCATGGTTATTACAAATATCCACTGGAACCAAAATAAAGGTAATAGATATCATACCAACATGCCAATTCATTATGAATAGATTACCCACCCAAGCAACCCTAAACATACTCCCTTTAGGATCTTATGACCTGTTGATTGGCATGGACTAGTTGGACTGTTACAATAAAAATTTGGAGTGTGAATATGTAGAAGGGAGAAAAATAACCCTACAAGGAATTCAAAATCTTGTTTTGGTGAGACAAATATCATCCCTTCAAGTGAAGAATTATTGTAGAAAAGGATGTCCTTTGTATGCAATACAAATGTTTAACTTCGTTTAGAACAATAAACCAAGCCTATAGGACCATCCCATATTAAGAGAGTATAAATGTGTGTTTCCATAAGAGGTACTAGGTCTACCTCCAAGAAGAGATATTGAATTTTGAATAGAACTTGTACTAGGAGCAATGCTAGTGTCTAGAACACCCTATAGAATGAGTAACCCTATAGAATGAGTACACTAGAGCTAGTTAAGCTCAAACTACAACTAAAGGAGATGTTGGACAAAGGATAAATTCGGCCTAGTGTTTCTCCATCGGGAGCACCAACCCTTTTTGTGAAAAAAAAAGGATGACACACTCAATTTGTGCATAGACTATAGAGAACTCAATAAGATGACCATTAAGAATAAGTATCTCTTTCCAAGGATCGATGACTTGTTTGACCAGTTAAGGGGTGCTACAATTTTCTCCATGATTGACTTGAGGTCTGGATACCATGAAGTTTGAATTAAGGATGAAGACATCCACAAAAAATCCTTGCTGTGGGTGGGAAATCCCTCCTATGGACTAGCCTTAAGGGTTTTATCATGCATGCAGAAATGACCTAAAGTCTCCTACTTTTTACCAGCATCCCAATCATAAATCCCATTACTCATATGCAAATACAAGTCTAAAGAGATCCAATTATTGTACCTTAGTTTTCATGTTTGATGTTTATCCCTTTAACGCCTAGTCTCTCCTTGACTGCAACTCTCCTCCTAATGCTGACCTGCATTCATAAAAGACAAACAAAGAAATCCACATGCATATAACCTATAAACTAATGGGTTAGATATTCTATCAAAATATAATCAAATTTAAATATTGACAATCTCATATGGCAGGATGGGAAAAGTACTTTTATTAATCTCACAAAAGTAACTTTACAATGGTGAGATCAACCACTGCTCCTCGAATCTGGTCCTAGGCTCCGCTTCAAATGTGCTCCAACTACTTCTGCATATGCTTCTCTTCACACAATAGTTGCAAAAGGTTGGGGCAAGGGGAATACTAAATCGGGTATATTTTCTTTGCTATGATTTTCTTCTTTTCAAATGGGACCCCTACCCCTTCTTTTATAGTCTAGAAATAGCTAGGTATTTTGTTGAGTGACCGACTATGGGTGGTTAGTCAGTTTAGTTAACTTACCCAAAACTGTGTGTTCCATCTACAACTTTCCAGTTTTGTGCTTTTGAGGTATATACGGGCTGTAGTGGGTCAGCTAGCATACACATGCATGCAATAGTGGAGCAAGGTGCATATGCCTTAAAAAACAATGTTTTTTAATAAGTTGTTCAGTAGTGTATTGACAAAGAAGGAAAATGAGATGGCCTGATGCCAAGTAAACAGGTTTGGTGCAAATTAGGGTTATAACAATCCGTTAGGACAATATATGGGAACCATGAATTTCTGGTGGTGCCATTAGGGCTTACTAATGCACCAACCACTTTTATGTGTTGGTTTTCATTGATGATATATTAATATATTCTAAGAGTAGGGAAGAACATGAAGAACATCTCAAGTTAGTGCTCAAGTGCTAAGAGAGCATCATCTCTATGTTAAGTTTAGTAAGTGTGACTTTTTCCAAAAACAAGTCCATTACTTAGGACATGTTATTTTTGAAGAAGGAGTGGAAGTTGATCCTAACAAGATCAAATCCATTATGGATTGGCCTACAAGAAAGGATGTATCTAATATCAGATCCTTTATGGGACTAGCATGATACTATAGAAGGTTCATAAAGGGATTTTCCAAGATTGGTTTCCCAATCACCTCCCTTCAGAAAAAGGGAGTTAAATTCATTTTGACATCTGAATGTGAAGAGAAATTCCAACAACTAAAATATCTTCTAACTAATGCATATGAGATGAATATTGCATACCCAAAAAAGGAATTACTTGTGTGTACAAATGCCTACAAGGAAGGGCTCAGAGGAGTCCTTATGCAAGAAGGACATTTGATTTTCTACGAATCCAGAAAATTGAATGAGCATGAAATCAATTATGTGACCCACGATTTGGAGTTGGTTGCCATAGTACATGATTTAAAAATGTTGAGGAATTAACTTGTAGGTAGAATATTTGTGGTCATGACAAATCATAGTGGGTTGATATATTTGTTTGATCAACCAAAACTCAATGCTAGACAAGCTAGATGGATGGCTCTCCTTAGTGAGGTTGGTTTAGAAATAAAAAATATCCAAGGAAAATAAAATAGGGTGGTTGATTCCCTTAGCTGAAGTATGAAATTGATTCACTTGGAAACTATAAGCACCTATGAAACGGATGTCAAGGAGAGAGTCAAAAGTGCACAAGAAAAAGATGCATTTTTCAATACTGTGAAATCATACTTGGAGAAAGAGCCCATAGGGCTGAAGCATGAGGGTTATAAATTGTTGAATGATGACCTGATAACTTACAAAGTTAGGTTGTATATTCCAAATTGTGACGAATTGAAGAGGTTCATAATGGATGAACTACACAAAATACCATATACTAGACATCCTGGTTATTAGAAAATGATCACAGCCACTAGGAAACTAGTTTACTGTCCTAGACTGAAAAAGGAAATAGCTAATTACTTAGCTAAATGTCTAGAATATCAGTAGATTCAGGTAGAGCACCGACATCAAGTAGGGTTTTTACAGCCCTTGCCAATCCTAGAATGGAAATGGGAGACCATCTCCATGGATTTCATCACAGAGTTACCAAAATAAACCAAACAGAATGACGACATCATGGTAGTTGTGGACAAACTGAGCAAGTCTACTCACTTTATTCCTGTCAAATCAACTTGTAAGGAAATAGATATTGCTAGTATTTTCATGAAATAAATATTTAGACTGCATGGAATGCCTAAGGAAATCATATCCGATAGAGATACAAAATTTACTTCAAACTTTTGGAAATCTTTGTTTGTTGGTTTTGAAACTAAATTACTATTTAGTATAGCCTATCACCATCAAACGGTTGGGAAAATAGAGAGGGTAAACCAAGTGTTATAGGACATGTTAAGTATGCACGTAATGCATCATCCCAAGAAGTGGGAAGACTACCTACCATTGGTAGAGCTTGCTTATAACAATGGCTATCAAGAGTCATTGAAGATGAGCCCTTTTGAGGCCCTCTATGGTACACAATGCAATATTCCAATCAATTGGAATAACCCAATAGACATAATTACAATTGGGCCAGATATGCTAAAGGAAATAGAACAAAAAGTAGTTCATATAAAACAAAATATGAAAATAACTCAGGATAGACAGAAAAGCTATGTAGACAGAAAAATGACTCCTCGAGAGTTCAAAGCAGGGGATCATGTGTATTTCTGATTTAGACCTAGAAAAAAATCCTTGAGAATGGAAGCCTATGCCAATATGACACCTAAGTATTTTGGACCCTTTGAAATTTTGGATACAGTGAGACCTATAGAATATTTACTAGCACTTCCTCCCACATTGAAGGAACATACTATTTTCCATGTTTCATTACTAAAGAAATATGTACATGATTCTAATCATATAATTGATTGGTCTGTGATTTAGGAGGAACCAGAGGGAGAATTCCTACTAAAGCCACAATGAATAATAGACAGGAAGGAAATCCCACTCAGGAACAGAACCATTTCACATGTCAATTTATAGTGGAAACACTTTGGACTTGATGAAGCTGCACTAGAAATGGAGGATGCCATGAAATGAGCATACCCATTTTTTTTTACTTTTGTACATAAAGAGCACATTGGAAGGTATACCATCGAGGACGATGTTCCTTTAAGGGGGAGGGGATTATAACACCCTTGTTTCCCCCAACTTGTAAATATAACTATAACTTTCCAAAAGACTATGGGAAGACTGAATATGTGTGGATGTTGGAATTGATGAACCTTTTTTTTATAAAAGGTAATGTATGTATTTATGTTATCAAATAAAATGGATAGTGTTGCATAACTACTGAAGGGGTTTTCCAAGGTAGATCATGATGCATGAGAGAGATGGCGAGGGGAACCAACATTGGTTGAGATGACCCCCACCAGACCAATACCTTACTAGATTTAAATTGTTCAGACCCAAAACAGTCCTCTAACATAGAAATAAATTATCAGTCATGATGGTAGTTGGGAAGTCCTCCTCAAGAGTCAATGAGGAGATGGGAAGAGTACCCATTTGAAAATATTTCCAATTTGACCATGAAATGGGGATTTGGACCCATGCAATCTTACCAAGGAAGGAAATAAAATAATGGAATATGTGGGCATAGGTGATTTTTTGCGAAGAAGATGAGTCAAGAGACAATTATTCCTAAATGAGAAGAGTGGATGCATCTCTTAAGTTCTAAAGAGAACTGAAAAACAAGATTTCTCTGGGTGCAGGAAGTTACTGACAGCGTTTTCAGAAAAAGATAATAAATGGGGTTGTAGAGAATACAAGTGACTAGGAAAGTAGTCATTGCAGGCCCCATTACTTGGTGGAGAGAAAACTATTTTTCCAAGTTTCCGTGGGAGGAGGAGAGTGGCCTCCATCCCCGACTRTCACTGAACAAGAAGGAAGTGTCTCTCTCATAGAATCATGATCTAGATAGGGAGTGGAAATGAGCACCCCTCTCAGTTGTTTCTTCACTATCTAGTTTCTTGATAAGTATTATTATACCCTATGTACTAGGATTGAAATGATGGTTGGATGTCTATGTCCATGACTAAAATTTGCATTGTGTTATTAATGTTAGAAATTATTATGGTTCTTCTGTAAAACCCTGCATTTGAATGGTTTATATTTTCCTCTTCTTAGAAGTATGAGAATTATTATATATGAGTTGTTATCGGACTAATCGGTAAGTGTGGACACAAACTAATCTCCCTAGTTTCACCCCGAAACTAGAACAAAACAAGACAAAATATAAAACTTTCCCTAAGCTCTAATTATTGAGTTTACTAATTAACAAGAGATAGACAACATACCTTTTAAATGTCGTTTCCTCTTGCCATTGTCATCCCCTCTCTGTTCCAAGGCTTATGGGATTCTCAACTTGTAAAAATAAACAATCCAATGAAGTGAAAGAAACAATGTATACTCAACAAAACCTATGTATGTGATCAAGGAGGCATACAATAAAATAAAGACAATTTTATGGGAAATAAATATATCACTCTATTAAAGATATGAAAAGGATAATAAAACTAATTCCTTGATGTTGTAAGGTCCCTTACAACAGTTCCTTGCTTCCCACACACTTATTTATCCATGGATTTTGAGATCAACAATCTATCTTGACAAAGCAAATCCCAAAGATAAAAAAATTACTCAAGATCACACCAAGATCTAGCCAACTACATCCAAGCTAACAATCTCAAGCCAAATTTCCAATCCAAATTTCTCTACCAAAGCTCCTCTCCTTTTATAAGTTGAAGAGGATAAGGTGAGGAGGTTAGGATGATCCCACTAAATCATAAAAGAGAGTAAGATCCAAACCGATCGGAGGACACCTCACCAGAGAATCTTCTCCTTCTAGAAGCATTGAGAATATGCTCGATTTTCCCACATACAAAAATCATCACACCCCTATAACTGAGAAGAGTGCGACGACATCCCAGACCAATTTTAGTACAACAAGTGAAAATATGGGATCTTCGCACCCCTAACATTAGGTAGGGTGCAACGATCCTCCTTGATAAGGTTTTTACAAAAGGAAAAGAAAACTTCTTCTCTCAGGCAAAGTTCTTATCCCTTCTTTCTTTAGTAATTCGGGTCACTGATCCTTATAAAGAAAAGGGATAGGTTTACATCATTAATGGTCATAGGGGTGACGAAAATAATGTGTAACAGAGAGCACCCCAAAGTATGAATTTAGAACAGAGTGATATCTGAAATACTTTGTTGACTGTGTGTAGGGTAGAAGGAACACGTCAGTCAGAAACCTGCCAACAAACAAGGAAATACAATACAATAATATATCACCACTGAGGTAGGCATTTCCATACTCAAAATACAAATGAATCAAAGCATAAATGCTGACATGCAAATATCCATGTCAAATAAGAAGGTCATGGCCACCAAACATACACTGTGGATCCATGCCAATATGAATCAAATCTAAACATAACCACCAAACATACATTGTGGATCTATGTGTTAAAGATTCAAATTTGAACATAGTCACGAGACATACACTATGGATCTATGCAACAGTACAATCTGAATATACTCCAACACAACCTGAATTTGTCATAAAAGATTCAGGGTCTTCATCTCCATCACTCTATAGTATGAATGTAACCATGCAAATACATGTGTTGAAGTCAAACGTGGTAGAGACGACTTGATTACCGATCATTAGTGTATACCATTAACAAGTGCAAGGGAAATAACCATTAATGTCAATGAATCCCAAGGTATTGTAGTACAATCCAACAAATGTGAATTAATGAGCTAAAGTCAAACTTTCAGTAGAATCTCTCAATCGAGGGTCAATGATGAAAACCCACTGTCGAAAGCGAGGAAACTTGTCATTGAGGCATGCAAGTTCCAAGGTACCAATTAGTTTCTAAGTCTAATTCCTAGGTAATGAGTTGAGGTCGATAGGAAAATACTCATCATAGGAAGGCCTTAATGTATCCTCCATCAATGACATGAAACAGGTAAAAATATTTGAGGTAGAT
>SNQJ01S0149911.1:0-11134 GCA_010110895.2 Picea sitchensis | reverse complement strand
AGAGTCGCCTTAATGGTTGACATGTTGATGGGGATCTAGATCCGATTTAGATTAGATGGCCCATTCAATGTAATTCATTGTAATTAATGAGAGTTGGTGAGGATGGAGGGAAGAGATCAAGGAGCCCCCTTTTGTAAAAAGATCCTTTGTATCTGTAGGTAGTTAATCGATAGAGAGGTAGAGAAGCGAGATTAGGGAGAAGAGAAGAGTCGAGACTCTGTGGCATTCCAAGCTCGAACACATTGTAATTAGGCATTCTTGATTAATACAAACAAAGAAATTTTTCATGCATGGTATTGTTCATGTGTTTATGAGTTCATGAATGAATGTATTTATGTGTGATGATATGTTGTAGATGTATGTTAAGTTCCATATGTAGGGGATAGATAGATTTTCCTATTTGAGAGTTCTTTGATTCTAGGTTTGGGTTCTTTGAGGCTTCATACAAGAGGTTGCATGACAGAATATTGTGGGTTCTGTAAGCCAGTGCAAGGAGTGCACTTCTAAATTCTACATAATTTCAGACAAAGACGTGCCAGGAGGGCACACCGGCTGAATTCATTGACTCAAGGAAGAATCCTCAGGGTTGTTGAACACCCTGAAGGAATAACTGTGCAGAGAAGAGAATAGAGAGGAGATGAAGAATTGCTGAGAATTATGTAAATACTCTGCCAAGAGGGTATTGAGAAAATGCACAGGATGCATTGAGTCAGTGAATAGAGTGCACTTCCGAATTCTGCGGAATTTGGACAAAGTTGTGCCAGGAGGGTGCACCAGAGGAAGTATTAGACCTAGGGAGAAATCTCAAGGTTTTTGAACACCTTGGAGGTAAGACTGTGTAGAGGAAGACACAGAGATAATAGAATCACTGAGGGTTCTATAGAGCTCTGCTAGGGGGGCATCAAGTGAGTGCAAGGAGTGCATAGGAGGAACTCTATTTCGAGTTCAGGGAAGACAGAACGTTTGAAGTTCTCTGGAAACTCTACCAAGAGGGCATTGAGTAGTTGTGTAGAGTGCACCAAGAAGAACTCTCTTTTGGGTTCTGAGAAGAAGGAGAAGTGTCATAGGGAAGACACTCACAGGGTTGTTGAACACCCTGCAGACTCAGCAAAGCGTGCTTGAGTGGGAAGTTTCCAGAGGGCACTTACATCCCTTCAAGGAGAGAAAGGGACAGAGACACTTTGTGGTCAGAGCCACAGATAAGCTCAGAAGAGATAGCACAATTTCATGCAAAGGTCCTTAAAGAGGTTGCATAGTTCAAGGGAACCTTTGAGATTCAGAGAAACAAATCTCAGCAAGGAGGGCTTGAGAAGAAGGTCATCAGGAGGACACCAAATTTCCCTTTGAGGACACAGAAGGGTGAGTCCCCTAGAGGCTTGGGTAAATAAAGCTCAGGAAGGATATCACTGTTGAGTGCAGGGACCCTGCAAGGAGTGCAGAGGTCATGAAACCTTTTAGGTTTCAGAGTGAATAAAGCTTAGGAGGGATAGCATTCCTAGAATGCAGGCGATATCCAAAGGAATTGAGCTCACAAAGGAAGCAAAGGTTGAGGCCTTTGAAACTTCAGAAAATATCCCAAGGGGAGAGAGGAAGTTCTCAAGCTCAGGAGGGAGCACAACTTCCATTGGATCAGTTGGAGAGACGAGATCTAGACCATTGAATTTTACGTCCAGACAACAGGAAGGGAAATAGATCTGGGTCGTCAGATATAGTGCAAAGGACCAATAGCCATCGGATCTGGAGGAAGGTGCATAGAGTTTAACCTCTGGGAGGTCACGCAGGAGAAAGAGCTAAAATGGACAGTGGAGACGCTTTGTGGAGAAGTGTCGAAAATCTCGTGGACTATCGGATCTCACATATCTGTGAGAAGGTTAAGGCTAACTGCCTTTTATCATTTCGTCATTTCGGCATTTCAGGGTTCAGCATTTCAGAAATCCTGATGACAAGGAGCTGGGGCACTTTGCATTGAGAACCTCGAACTCGTGAAATGCGTCGTGTCCTTGGAGCAGGGATGTGGTCACGGAGGAAGTAGCCATTTCAGAGTTCGACATTTCGGCATTCCGAAACCCGAGTGGTGGAGAGGCCAAGAGTCGAGAGACGTGGAGTCCCGATTCGCGAAATTGCAAAGCCCCAAAAACATTTGGAGGAAATAGCACGAGCCAAAGCCATTGAGCCCGTTTCGGCATTTTGGCATTTCGAGGTTTGAGAAGTTTATGAAGCAATATTTTGAAGTCACTGCATCGTGAACTCCCGGTTTGTGAAATCCCAAAAATATATGAGCCCATTTCGGTATTGAGAAATTTCAGAAATTCGGGGTATGGAGTCACCAGTGGTTTGGGCCGCTGCGTTTCAAACTCTCGGTTACTGAAATCCTGATACAAACACAATGTCGTGGTCGCATGGGGGTGAAGACTCGCACCTGGTGGATGGTTGCGCAGGTGGGGTTTTCATGAAAGGACCCGTGGATCGAATTCATGGGGTTCCAGTGAGGGCCCAAAAGAGCTAATTCAGTTATGCATATTTGAAGAAGATTGATCATGTGCAGATCTTGGCCTGAGGGTCGAGGGTCTTCATCGACAAGAGACAAACTGCAAACTTCCCTTGAAAAATAGAACGACAAATGATGAGACTCAGGCAGCATGGTATTAGCATAAGTTCACGAGGAAGGAGGAAACTAAAACTCTCCATATGTTTGGAAGGATAACCAAATGGAGGAGGATGCAACTCAATGTAGTGGGACAACATCCTAAGGTCATATTAAATCCCAAGGCTTGACGAAAGGATGTGAGCTATCCAAGGGAGACTCATTGTGTTGCGAATACAAAGAAAATACTTTTCCATTCCTCTTTTGGGGATATATTTGATTTTCTTTTTGTCTTTTTCAATATTTTTGGAAAAAGAATAAAAGAATGCTACGTTAAAAAGGAGGAATGAGTGTAGAAAACATACGAGTTCGAGGCGTAAGGACAAGACTGATGTTCAAAGAAAGGACACTCAGAAAAAATTCCTCCTGGGGCCAAAGGTGTCAAGACGCAAAGGCAAAGTGCTACAGGGCTTGCGTATAAGGCATGTTTCAGATGGTTCAGTTGAGAGCAACATGGAGTCGGCATTAGGCCAAAGACATGGGTATGTAATGCGATTAATAAGACACACAATGGTAACATCCTTCGATGTAAGTTTAACGAGCCCAGAGAAGGTAAGCTCGATGGTTTTTCATATTTAGAGAGTCTGAAAAAATGTAAAAGGAGACTCCGATGGGGTACCTTTTTCGAAGGTAGTCTAGTTGGTTCGAAAAAAGGGGTAAACTAGAACCGACAAGATGTCTATTCAAAACCATTTTAACAATTATGATAAAGACAAGATCACTCGACATTTTTTTCATTTTTAAGGAGTCTGAAAAAAGCTTAACTATGGACTCTGTCAGGAATGTTCTTTTGGACCATTTTAACGAGTGTGAAAGAATAAGGTCACTCAACGATATTTTCAATTTTAGGGAGTCTGAAAAAAGCTTAATTATGGACTCTGTGGGGGTTCCTTTTTCGTAAATTTAGTCCTTCAGTCCCGAAAAAGGGTTAAAATTATACCTGAGGGTACTCTTCTAGAGATCTGAGGCCTCTAGAGTATACCTTTGTTCGTATAATTGACCATCCAAACCAAAAAAGGGGTAAACTACCATCGGATAGATGTGACTTCAAATTTCAATTTAACGAGCGTGAAAGGCCACAAGATCGCTTGGAAATCTTTTCATGTTTAGAGGGTCTGAAAAGGTCTTAAAAGAAGACCCGTTATGTTTTGGGAGTCCCGAGGGTGAGGTCAAGAGTGATAAGGAATCATGCAAATGAGGCTCAAACTCATAATCAGGAAAAACTAAAAAGGACTCTTGAGTCTATAGTCGTTAGTGACAGCATGGACACCATAATGCAACTAGAATCTACCTAGGGCATCCATGTTACGGTAAGCTCTACCACCAAATTATGACACTTCTAAAGAAACAATAATGGTTCTGTGTCGCAACTTGGTGGGATAGATCCTATGGCAAAGAGAAAAAGACAATGAGATGTAGAAAGTGGAGGTGGAATCCTGACTTAAATGCAACGAGTTGGAAAAAATGACTTTTTACCAAAGGACCGTCAAAACGCCCCAAATTTCAAAAAGAAATTCCAATACCCAAAGTAATACTTCCCTTGACTATCCAAACAAGACTCTTGAACCATCTTAAATGATTTTCAGTTTATAAAAAATGACAGAAGGGTCTGAAAATTGACAAAAAGAGGCCAAAACCTCTATAAATAGAAGTTGGCAGCTCATTATCGCCATTATTAATTCAGAAATTGACTAAAATCCAAAACTACCCCTTTGTGAAAAGAATTGATTCTGGGAGCCTCGGTGGATGAAGCAACCATTCATTTGGACCAAGTAAGTATAAACTACCTCATCTTGCAATCTAATTCTTTATTTATACATTTAGTTTCATTTTTTCAGGGGGCATCGACCTTCAAAAGGTCGGCCCTACGTCCACACGGTTTGTCTGATGAAAGCCCACGTGTACACTTTCTCTGTCTTATGTTAGACCACATGTACACGCGACTGTCATCACAACAACCCACGTGGACCCTCCATTTAGTGAAAAAAAATTAAAAAAGCAAGAGTTAACCCTCCTAAACTTTGTCCATGTGCAGGATGTATGTGCACTGGAGGGAAAGAGAGAATGAGGATATTAGTGCACTGGTTGGGGAAGACCCTAATGTTTTTGTTTCATTAATGCAATGTGGATTGTTGAAATTTTTTTCGTTTCATGTGAGCACAACCTAGGATACTGAATGCCTTGGTTGAATATTGGCATCCTGACGTAGGGGCCTTTATGTTAGAGGGGCAGTCGCTGGTTCCAATGACAGAGGAAATATGCTTTCTAACTGGCCTCTCCAGGAGAGGGGAACCAATCAACTTCCATACGTTTCCTTCTAGGCCTCACAATATATCAGAGTTGATTGGACTCCATTGTGAGGCAAGTACAGACCAGACAATCTCGTAAGTGCCAATAAGCAATATCTTAGACTTAGCACTGCAGGTGATTTTGTTACTCATCGGGTGGATTACTGGGTCTGCGGATTTTCGCTAGGCATCCCGTGCACCGATGAACTATGCAGTTCAGTTCTTAAATGCACATATTTTATATTGGAGCACCACATTACTGGATTGTATGAAGAGGAAGCTAACAGACTGTCAGTTGTGGACTTAGAGGAACTTCGGGTTTGGAACGATTATTTTCTCCTTCTTCTTTGAAAGAGTGCCCAGTTTTATCCCTCGAGAGGTGGTACGAGGGCATCAGGCCTCTCTTCCTGCGATATGCAGATGGGCAGTGTTGCTACCACGATATGGGGGAGGAAGGACCAATGAGTCCTTTGATGACGAATTTTTTGCTTGGTTGTCACGACAGATCCCAGTCATAGAGGAGTACTCTTATGCTGGGATTGACTTCTCAAGAGACCCTAAGATACATGTACCTCCCGGCGAGGAGTGAGGAGAGATGGGTAATTTTGCATCATTTTTTTTGTTGTTAAACGTATGTAATTTTAATGTTGTTTTTATATATATCATTTTTTTTATACCAGAGCATTTGATAGATATGTGTCTATTATGTGCAGATGTGGGGCCAATGCGACCAATGGATTATTCGAGGAATAGGTGACGTCCTCGGCCAGGGGCCGCACCCGTCGCCGCAAGGGGACCAATAGCAGCAGGATATCTTCCAGCCAGTGACGCTGAGAGGGTTCTGAGACGAGTAGAGAGAAATTTTACCTCGCTCACTCGCACAATCCCCATGGTAGAGATTGAGGATATTCCACCATCTATGCAGTCTCACATAGTGGGGGTGCCACAGACATGGGTCCATCTTTTTCGGCATTTCGAAAATGTCGTTGATTATTACAATAGGGCCCACATGCCCCGTCCTTAGTTAGGCTGGAATTTTCACATGTCAAGGGCACTACTTGTATATTTTTTGAGGGCATAAGCCCCATGACTCATTACTGGTCGTATTTTTTAGGCGCTTGCGCCCACTTATGTGCTCTGATGATTTTGATATTATATATGGATTTTTATGTATTTTTATGTTTTATGGATTATATTTTCCTTTAAAAATGTATTTACATGTGTATGTGTATGTCTTTCTTATATGTGTGCGAGATGCCAATCTAATATTTTATTAGCTAGAGTATCTATGACTTGATTTAATCTCCTAGGAGCATGAAAATATGTAATATAATCAAAGCTTCCTTCTAAGAGACATACCCTAAGGAATCATCGGTGTAAAGTAGGATCATGAACAAGGTAGTCTCTATTTAACTGAGACACAACCAGCTGAGCATATAAATAGACCCGGAGGTGAGAGATACCAAATGACAGAGCGTCATGAAGCAAATCAATAACTGTGATGTATTCGGTGACATTGTTTGTGGTGTCAGCTAAACATATACCTCCTGAAGATAATAACTGGACCTGAGGTGTAAAAATTACCCAAGCTGTAGAGGCAAGCCTTCGAGTGTGCCAGCTAGCGCCATTTGCATACCCAACAAACACCTATGATTCACTCAACATCTGCCATAGTGACAAAAGATAACATCAAAAATGACACGTCCATAAAACCAAAAGAAACCAGAAAGTAATAGTACAAAGACTATACATATGTTACAAAACGTTACCCAAGGTGACCTACCTATGAGTAATACTTCTTGAGGTAGAGACCATTTCTAGGCTCCGCCAAAGTATTTCCCTCAAAGTCTACCAAACGATAAGCGCCCTTTTTTAGAACCTCTTTTACAATGAAAGGTCTGAACCACATGGGTTTGAATTTTCCTGCCCCCAGGGAGTCCTTATCCTGGTCATAGACCAGGACAAGTTCATCTTCAGAGAAAATCCGAGGACGAATGGACCGATCATACTGACACTTGACCTTTTGTTTGTGAGCCTCGTTGGCCAGGGCCGCATCATGACACTGCTCATTGAGTTTCTCAAGGTATAATAACCGCTCTTCAAGTGAAGAAGTGTCTGGCAGTAACTGTACTGCCAACTTTAGGGACGGGATCATAAATTCTATAGAAAAGACTACTTCCAGCCCGTAAACGAGTTGAAAAGGTGAGAAAACAGTTGCAGTCTTAATAGATGTTCGGTAATCCCATAATGTCGGGTATAACATCAAATTCCAATTTGACTTGGCCGAATTGATCGATCACTATAGGATGGTCTTAAGATATTTATTTACAGCTTCCACCTGACCATTCGCTTCGGGGTAGTAGGGTGACGAATGTTCTTGCCGCAACCCAAGATTTGATGTTAATTCGATCATCATTTGGTTATGAAAGTGACTTCCATGGTCAGTGACAATATCTCTTAGGACATCTAACCTTGCGATTATCTAGTTGAACAAAAAGAGAGATGCAATATCTCCATCATCTTTAAACGTTGGCATAGCTTCGACCCACTTCATGAAGTAGTCTATGGCTACAATGATATAACGGTGCCCCTTTTTCTAAAGGAGGGTTGCATGTAGTGTAATCAATCCCCCACTTGGTGAAGGGATCAACTGTGATGACAGGAAACATGGGAGCGGGATGTGCCCTCATCTTCCGAGAGAAGATGTGACACGGGTGACACTTATTGACCGATTTGATACAATCTTTGATTAACATTGGCCAGAAGTAACCAGCTCGTAAAATATTTTGGGTTGTTGCCAACCTAGACAAATGACCACCACATGATCCAGTATGGCAGTCATTAAGCACGATAACTACTTCTTTATGAGTGAGACATCGGTGAAGGATGTAATCTACACCTCAACGATACAAAGTGTCGTCGAGTATGAGATAGTTCTTAGCCTAATGGCATATATGGTGATGCTCATCGCGAGAAGCAGAGGTAGGGAACTTCAAAGTCTGTAGATAGACAAGTATATCTCCATACCATGGATCTGAAGATGTCATCAAAAACATGTCTCCTCTAATAGGCGACTCTTCGGGCATAACCTCACTGGATTCAACCAGAAGTTCCAAGATGAGTTCCGCAAAGAATAGTGACTTTTTGGATTTTGCCAAAACAAAATCTATGTCAAATTCCTGGAGGAAAACTATCCATCTATTGATCTTCCTGCCAATGATGCATCGTGTTAATACATATTGAAATGGATTCACAATGGCAATGCCGGTGGTCTTGCGAAACAAAATATAATGACGAAACCATTGAACAACATGAACGACTGCTAATGCTAGTTTTTCAATATGGGAATAATTGAGTTCTGGTCCAACCAGGCCTCGGCTCAGGTAATAAATCACATATTCTGAGAGGAATTCATCTTCCTGAACTGAGACCATACCGATAGTCAACTCTACTGCAGTCAAGTATAATAATAAATCTTTGTTATAATTAGGTGGTCGGAGCAGAGGGGCAGTCGTGAGGGCATGTTTCAATGCGTTGAAAGAGTGTTGAGCGGTTTCGTCCCAATGAAAAGGGACGTATTTATTTAGTAAATGCATAAAGCCCTTCGTGATATCAGCATAGTTGGCTATGAAACGCCTCAAAAAGTTTGCTTTTCCCTGTAAACTTTGAAGATGAAGGATTGTACGTAGGGGAGGTAACTGAAGTATTGCCTCCACCTTGAGAGGATCGACCATGATCCCTATTGTTGAGACTATGAAACTAAGAAGTCGTCCTGACGTTACACAAAAGATGCATTTGTTTGGATTCAATCGAATCCAGAAGTAGCGACATCACTCAAAGATAAGTCGAAGGTGTGTGGGATGATCCATTCTCTTGCAAGATCATGATGCTAAATCATCTAAATAGGCTTCGACTATATGCTTGAGATCATGGAAAGAAAAATACATGGCCCGCTGGAAGGTAGCTCTAGCATTTTTGAGACCAAAAGGCATCTTACGATAGGAAAATGTACCCCATGGATAGATGAAAGTTGTTTTGTGCTGGTCTTCAGGTTTGATCTGTATCTGATTATATCCCAAAAAACCATCCATGAAAGAAAAAGCCTCACAACTGACGCATTCATCGAGTATCTGGTCAATGAATGGTGTGGGAAAATTATCTTTTGGACAGGCTTTTTTCAAATCATGAAAATTTGTACATACACAAATCGTGCCCTATTTCTTGTTGACCAACACCAGATTTGACACCCATTGGGTCAAATGGACAGGATAGATAAAACCTTCTTTGATATGTTTCTCTACTTCAACCTTAATAGCTGCTGCTTTCCTGGGATTAGTTGTATGAATCCTTTTCTGAACTGGCTTGGCATCAGGATAAGTTGTGATTTCATGTTCTACTATTTTTGGATCAATGCCTGGCATTTCCTTATAAGACCAGACAAAAATGTCATGGAATTATTTAAATAAGTCTATGTAGATTTGAATCTCTTCGGGGGAACATTTAGCTCTGACGAAAACATTCTCCACGGTCCCAGGGGTTCTGGAGATATTAATCAGTATATTTTCAACGATATTTTCCATATTACCCTCGACATAAATCTCATTTGTAGCCAAGGGATTGATAGGACAAGACCTATCTCCAGTCATAGTGAAGGTGAATTCCCCTAATTTGATTCTGCTTAACTCTAGGAGGAAGTATGATCTGTGATGGAGATCGTCCCAGGGTTTGTCTAGACTAGTCATTGCTTCAATGATTGATTCATCTGAGGGCAAGAATAAGTCTAACGAATCGATATCCGTGAGGGAACCTTGAGCCCAAATAGGATCTGGAATCATATCTAACTCTTGTGTAGGAGTTGGATCAGTGTCGGCTGAAGCTTGTTGGACTAAAGAGTACGCTACTTCTGCTGTGGACAAGGGCATGGACATACCATGGTTTCATGTCCCTTCCATCATGGTTGATGGGGAAGGAAGAATCCATGGATCGTTGAAGTAAGTCATGTGAAACGACGAAACTTGGAAATTATCAACCTTATGGTGGTCTGATATGAACTTGACATCGCCTTGAGGAGGTGGGAAATCGAAAGTACCCATCAAAGGTGGGCACAAACCAACCCATACGTTGATGACACCTGGTTGAGGATTATCAATCATTGGGGCCACGGATGCCTCCAATAAAGGGTTAGGTCGGGAGAAGGGCAATTGATCAATGGTCACAATCTGACCCTCGTGTGGAAACAACAAGACCCAGAAAATTGTAGCGACCACTGCTTGCATGGAATAGGTCCAACTCCTACCTAACAAGAGATTGTAGTCGAGGGATGCGTCAACTACTTCTAAGTCAATGCACACAGTCTTCCCTCCTAACTGCATGGGGAAAGAGGGGATGATACCATGTGGTCGGAATGAATGACCATCAAAAGAGGTAAGAAGAGTAGGTGACGGAGACAAAACAGGCTGGCCAATGGCCTTCCAACACGCCAATGACATGATGCATGTCAACGCACCCTTATCAACCACCGTGTGGAAAATGTTCTGAGTAAAAGTTTTCGTGGGGTAAGCCACTACTATTTGAAATGCTACGTGGTAAGGGAGACGAGGTTTTAAGTCAGTTGTATCCAACACGATTTTACCTAGATTACAAGTCTCAATAGATCCTAAAGTGGCTAACAAATATTTCCTCTGGAAAGGGCATCTTTGGAGGACCTCCAAAGCGAACATCACACAAGGGGTTTGAGACAAATCCTCCACCAAAGAATAGTTCTAGGTGGCCCTTGCGTTTGGGTTGTGAGAATATTTCTTGAACACACCTTTCGGGATGTGTGTCATTGTTTCACCCAAAGTATTCTCGATCTGGAGAGGAAGAGATGGGATTTCATCTTCTTTACCTTTCTCATAGGTGCTTGGCTTACTGTAGTTATGTGCTCTAGTCGATATAAAATCATCACCTTTCATCATATGCACATTCACGAATGTAGGATTGTTTGAAGAGGGAGAGGGTCCTTGACATCCCCCTTCTGCGCTTGTAGAGGCTTGGGTTAGGTTTTTCCCATGTTGAAATGGATTCGTTAACACAACAGGATGTTGTAGTGACTCAAACTTTTGGGCCTCTGCAAGCCGAGGGCACTGGTGGGTCGGGTGGTCTTCTGCGCACATGTTACACAGATACTTTTCCTTCCATTTCTCGGTGTTTCCCCCGCTAG